>JANHGO010002632.1:0-29403 GCA_024606505.1 Aquila spilogaster
CCAGTTTTTGGGGGATTATGCAGTTCTATTATTGTGCTGTGTTCTGACTGGTGGTAATAACAAGATCCTGACAGTGATAAGCCACACTACTTGCTGGTAAACTGCCAGCACATTGACATGACCAGCATTAAAATAAACACTGACCAGAACAAGCATGTCTCATTTAGCTTTGGAAAAGGACATTGTGAAGCTGTATCTTCAGCCCTGGAAGCCTCTGATATTTTAAAAAACCACACCAAAACAGGGGCAGTAAAAAATTACGGGGACCTGTCCTTGAACATGAATACAGAGCCCAGGCCAGCAATGGTCTTGCCACAATTTATGGTGCAGTTGTCAGAGGCATAGTCCATGGCCTGTTTAGGAAAGCTCTTTTGAAAAGAAGTTTGGAAATTGTTAAGTCACATGTTAAAAGCACCGCCCAAGATATTGCAAAAAAAGTGCTTCCAAGGTTGTCATGGACAACTTGGAAATGCTGTCAAATCAGGAGCACTAGGGACTTGCTTATATTCAAAGAAAAAGCCTTAAAATAAAAAGCCGTGTCAAGCCCCTGGAGGGAAGGTCCACCCTAGCCCTTGGAGAACAAAAAGGAACAAGAGAACAGTTGGACCAGGACAAGAAGAAGAAGAAGAAAAAGAACAGCAATTCAGGCTCCACCGTGCAAAAGAGACAAAAAAAACCTGATAAAGAGGACCCCTTATACTAGAAAAGGAAATATATTCTAAAAGGGATGGTTTTCATTCATGACTGCTCAGAAGAACGTACCAAATACGAGCTGGATTTGTTTGAAGTGTCCCCAACACAGACCAGCCTTGAAAAAGCCAGGTTACTGAGGTGCCTCCACTTTCCACTATTGCAGAGGCTGCACCTCTGGATTTTTCACAGCTGGGAATGGGGAAGGTTACATAGATCTGAACACCCTGCCATACCTTTACAAGACTGTAAAATCTGACAGGTCCAACCTCTGAGACGGTGAAGCCGTGGGTCTTGCGATTTATCCACTGATAAGCTTTTGTTGAATGGTGCAGAAATAAAAATCAAGCTAATGTGCACCAAAGACAGATTTGTGTGATGACCTTCCTGGCAGCAGGATCTTGCAAGCTGGTTATTACCTCTGTCTCACGTGTGTGTGAAGATGGCGGTGGTGCCTGGAGTGCATGTGGGGCACATCGAGGCATTACAGCCAATGCTAAATACCCCGTGGACCAGGTGTGCATAAAAGTATTCAGCACACTGCCTGGCAGTCCAAATTTGGCAGGAAAATTTGTTTCTGGGATAGCTACCCAAACTTGTTATTGTGTTTGTAGATAATGACACTTTTAGCATCACTTACACTAAGAACACTTCCAACTTTGAACATTATGATATAAAGTTTGTGTCCCTCAGTGTGCAAGATGATCATATGCTACTGAAACTGATGCAGCCTGATTTTGAGAATGGCTGCTGTGCGAGAGAACACATGCAGCTCATTCAGACAATGGACAGCCGTGTGAAGGACCATTCCCTGCTGCTTGAAGAGTTCACCTGTGGCTGTTAATTGTCTCCCTGTAATCTTTCTTCAGGCAGAGAATGTACTCATCACTGTTCTCCCATTAAAAGAGGAGACATAAGAGCAGAAGCATGCTTTGCAGGGACCGTGATCACCACCGTTAATATGATAGTGTAGGGTGCATTTAAAAAATGTGATAGAAATAAACTGGCTCTTCAACTATATGTGAGGATGGACACCGAACACCTCTCAGTTTCCTTCAGCAGACCCCCTACGCCAAGGAAGCATTTATTTGCATTTACCTGAGCAGCTGGCTCCTTAGGGCCTGTGTTTCTCCAAGACTAGCAAAATGGCTTGTGATTATGCATTCACATAACCAGTCTGGAGAGCACTGGCTAGTTATTTTCCCCGCAGATCAGAACGGCACAGAGTTTTTTTGACAGGTGTGGTCAAAAAACTGTATGAGTGTGCTTTTTTGTGATCCCCAGACCCCTGGGTGTGCCTTTCAGTGCCCCCCAGTGCAATCTGCATGCACCCCACGAGTGCTCAGATGCTTCGCCTTCCCCTGCCAGCACTCAGAAAGCCTCGGCTGCCCTCCGAGGGCACTGCCGTGCCATTCATTCCCCTCTGGGAGCACTCAGAGCTCCTCTAATCCCCACAGCATCCGTTCATGTCTCCTCTACGACCCTGGCTGCAAGCTTTGAGCCTCCTCTTTCCCCTTAGTCCATGGGCACATCCCCTTCAGTCCTATCCACAGCATTCAGGTGCCCTCCCTTCCCCTCCAGGCACGCTTAGATCTCCTCCTCAATTCCCATCCCCAGGTGCTCAGATGCCTTCCATCCACCTTGCTGGGCACTGCCCTCCCTTCCTCTCCCTTCCTGCACACCCACATCTCATCACCTCCCCTCCAAGCTGCTCAGCTCCCACTTTGGGCAAGACTGGGCTGAGCTGCATATGCACGGTCACTCCGAGGGATGCTGGGGACAGACAGCACCGTGCATGCAGGTTGTTTTTGTGCAAGGATGAGCCAGCACACAGGATCGTTAACTGCCCGTCCTTCCCAAAGCCCTGCCAATGAATATCCTGCCAGGCATGTGTCGGTGATTCCAACTGGGAGCAGGCCCCCAGCATCTCTTAATTGGTATCTCCAAGAGGAATACAGCGCTGCCAGGATGTCCTTGTGCTTTTCTTTGAGGTCTCAGTGCTCCATCACACAAAGCTAAAGGAGAAACCAAAAGCTGTTCAGTTGGAGGTAGAGAGGGCAAGGCAGAGACCTCCTGCCCACCTCCTGCAGGGCCTGGTCCTGGAGGCTTTCTGTGGTCTCCAAGACACCCCATGCCCCACGGGGCCGAGACCTGGCAGCAGACAGGTAAGGCCCTCCAGGCAAGGTGTCTGGGTGTGGATGCCCTGGCAGAGGGCATGATAGGCTTTCAGCAGACTCACATCACCTTGCAGCACAACGACCCTTCAACCAACCCTCCTCCCCCACCACCAGCTCCCCATTCAGCAGCAAACAGCCTGCCCTTGGGGCACCGTGTCCCCACGCAAACTGCTGCCCCTGTCAAGGGGGAGATGGAGGCAAACCCCAGCTGTGACTCAAGGGGAAAGCACAAGTTTGAAGGTGTCTTCTTACCAGACTGTGACCTGGTCTCATAGCCAAGCTTGGTCCCCACCAGAACTGGCTTGTCCAGGTGGAACATGGGTCTCTGGAGCTTGAAACTCGCCTTGTTCCCATTACAGAAGTACTTGTCCCTGATGTACACAGTGACTGGCTGCAAATATGAGCGAGAAAAAAACCAGAAGTTGGAGTTTTTCCAATGAGAGAACAGTGTGAAGATTTGTCTGGGCGTGCTAAGGCTTAACTGTCGGCCTGTCCACCCCTGTGGTCCTCAGGGACTACATAGGGCATGTTGGAAAGCTTTGGAGAAGAGCCTTGCCCTCCAGATTGCTTCCTTCTCTCTCCTCTTCCCAGGGCATGCAAGGTGAAGGACAAGCAGGACACAGCACCTGGAACCTGAGAAGGTCCAGGGAGGGACAACCCCTGGGAAAAGCCCTGAACACTGCCCCAGGGTCTCTGACTGGTCATTACACCCTGCCAGCAAGGCTAGGGAAGACTCCAAAGAAGAAAGCCCATGCTCTTCTTCATCTTCAGCTTTGCTTTTCCTCTCCATTCACGCAGAAGTTGCTCTCCAGCAAAGCTGTCCACTGCAGTATTCTGCTGGGGCGTTTTTTCTGCTTTCTAAGCTGGGGGAGGAATAAAGGGCAGGGAGAGGGGTCAGGACACATCAGAGTCTGAGGGAGGACAAGGAAAGCAGCCTCACCTTGTTCACCAGCAGCTCACGGCGACAGCACTCCAACACGCTATCCCAGATGTCTGTGATCTCTGGGGAAGAAGGACGGTCCATGCTCGCGGTCAATAAGCTCCCCACCTCGCCAAGCCAGCAGATGCAGGCATCATCCTACACCACCACCTCCCCCCTGAAATCACCTGTGCAGGAATTGGCCTGCAGAGCTGAGTTTTAACCATGTCCCCATGAGAAGAATTCCCTGACAGGGACAGAGGTCTGCTTGAAATAGAGACGTGAGAAGGCTTTGCACAAGGATGTCCTCCCATCCACAACTGGAAGGCATCTCCGAATGCACAGTGATCTGTCTTGAGCATGGGACCTTCTGGCAGCACTTACCCTTTGTGAAAGCCACCAGGTGTGGGGACAGCACATGGAGGAAGGCAGAGGAGAACCACTCCACGGTTGCAGCTTCTCCTGGCCGACCTCATTCACTCCTCCTCCATGCCTGGGCTCATCCCTGACTCACAGGGAAGTGCAGGTTGGGGTGCTGTGGGGACATAAGGTGTCCTGGTGAGGTGGGGTGTCCCACTGCAACCACAGCTCATGTCAGAGGGGCTGCAGGGACCACCTCCAGCCCCTCAGGCACCCTGCCAGGCTTCACCCTACAAGGGGAAGGGGGCATTTTGGGGGGCTTCCCCCATCCATCCACTGCCCTCTTCACAGGGAGACCCAAACAGTCACGGACAACCACCATTGAACGTCACCTGAGCAGACACAAACGCGGTGCCAGAGAAACAAGATTAGAAGACTTGAAGGTTGAAAAAAGTCAAGTTGAAAATAAAAAAAAAAAAACTCTCGAAGATAATTTAAGTTTCAGGAGTCCTTGCTCAAAAGTTGCACAAGCAGAGAACCTCTAGATGAAGAGGACCACATGCCTTGGGAAAAGATTGCTCGAAATTGTTTTGAGATGGGTATGAAAAGTAGCCTGAGTGGAGAGCAAGAAGACAAATTCCAACCAAATATCTTTAACACTGGATCTCAGCACAGATACAAAACAGCATGGCAGATTGGAAAACAGTTTTTCTTGGAACTGCAGTTGGAGCCAAGTAGGCTTTGTATAAACCTTACCTGATGTGTGCTCAGATCCTCTTCATTCTCCTGAGAGATTCTCTGCTCCCTCACTTGCTCTCTTCCTGTTGGGGACCGCTCTTATCCCCACTGTGGCCCCCTGTGCCAGTTCAGATCCTCTCTGTCCCCCTCCAGGCACACTTGGATGGCCTCCAGGCTGATTCATTATTTTTCAGGACTTCTCCCATTCCTCCTCCAAGCACTCAGATTTCCTCAGTTCCCCCTCATGCAAACTGTGATTCCTCCCATGTCCTCCTGAGTATGCACAGATCTTCCATTCCCACTCACGTGCGTTCAGATCCCTTCTCTTCACCACAGCTCACACTCTGATCCTTTCTGATTCCCTCTTTGCATACACAGATTCCCCTCTACACCCCTGTTCTGCATGATCTGATGCCTTCCACTCCCATCCAAGCATCCTCCTAGACCCTCCATCACTGTCCATGAGCATTCACAAGATCTACCCTCTTTCCTTCTCTGGATGTTCAGATCCCCTCCTTTCTCCTGCTCCTATTCCATTTCCCTCGTCCCCTCCATCTCCATCTGCCTTCTGGTCCCTTTACCCATCATCCTCGCTCCCAGACCCCCTCCTTTTCTCCCCATCTTCCTTCTCTACATGTTCTCATCCCCTCCCCTCAGTACTCAGATACCCTCCGTTCCCCTCCACAGACTTGCATGAAGCAAAATGGAAGAACATGCAAAAAGGGGAACAACCGGCATCTGAGCACAGATCGAGAGGAATAGAGAAAAAGTGGGCACACGGTGGAAGGGAACACTTCTCCGAGTTTTATTTACAAAGCTTGTAGTTTTGGACTGGACAAGGAATTGGGGTTCAGGGGAAGATATGCTTCACCCCACCCCTCTTCCATTTTACTGAGTTCATCTACAAATTCCAGCCTCCAGGTGCATCTGGGATCACACACACACACATTTACAGTTGGGTAAGTTGAAAAAAAGCTGTTGAATAATTTAGTTTAGAAATGACCAGGTCAGTCCATTTGGCAATTCTCCCCCTGCAGTCCTTGTCATCCCACAGCAACAGGAGCCCAAACCCTGTAGTCCAGCTAATATTTTACAAACATCTCCCCCCATTTAGAAGTTCTCAGAGCTGATGCTCTGACTCTCCTCCTGCAACTGGGAGGCTGTGGTGTCTCCAGGTGAAGCTACATTTAAGTACCCGATCTCAGAAGGTTGAGAGGGGGATAAGCAAAAGGATGAGTCTTGGCTTTCAGCTTCTCCTTCAGGCTTCGTGTCTTGCGTGGCCTTCAGGGTGCTGAGAGAGTCTGGTGGTTCTCGTGATGGGAAGCTGAAAACAGATTTCCTCTCTTAAGTTATTCTGCAAACTCTATCTGACCCTCCACCACCTGCACAGCCCCAACGCTCCTCCCAACATCTCTGTGAGGCAGCGCAGGACAATGGTCAATGCCTTTTGCTGGGACTAAGGCTCCAATGCTCTTCCTCCAGCCAAGCAGCTGATGGCCCTCATCTACCCCAGAACCTACTCAGACTGTCACACTCCATAGCACCCAAAGCCTGTAACCAAGTCCGCTGTGCTGGGTCTCCAGCAAGCAGAGACCAGAGTTGCAGAGTCTCTCTGCCTTCCCCTTGCCTGTTTTGGCACAGATCGTGGTGCTCCTGGCTATACCAGTGGAGAAATAGCTCAAGCTCCCTCCTGCCCCATAGCCTGGGATGTGGGTCATACAGGTCTGGGCAGCAGTGGTCCTCTAAGCCTCATAACCTCTTTTGTAAAGACACTCCTCCAAAACCACTGGACACCAAGCCAATTTGTAAATCCCAGTGTTCCCTGACATATTTTGATAATTTTACTTCTGCACCCCATTAGTTTCAGAGTCTTTTTAATACCATTTTCCCTATAATTTGACCAAAAAAACCCCAACCCCCCAAAAAAGACCCTTGGAGGTGAAAGCACAGGGTGGAGCAGCCAAAACGCTCAACTTCTCCCTCACCACATGCACAGAGGCATTCCCTGCCTCCTCCTTTTACCCCACAGTACCTGGTACGGGGAGATGGCAACACCTTACTCTGTAGTTGGCGTTCAGAGAAGTTAACACTCTTCGAGTCCTGAAAGGAGGAACAGAGACTTTCAAAGGAGGAGGTGCATGTCAGACCCTGAATTTCAACATACAGTCTTGGTCTTCAAAGTGCCCCCAGCTCCACTGACAGTTCTCCCCATGAACTCCAGCCCCACAGAAGTACTAATCATAGATTTGTCCTTTGGGTCTGAATTTAAACTAAACAAAAAACAAACAACAACAACAAAAAAAAACCAACAAAAAAACCCCAAACCAAAAACCCTAACTAGCCCAGGTAAAACAAACAGAAAGAGATAAAACACAGTGGAACACACAAACAGCTCTTTCTGCCAGGCCCCAAACAGCACTTTCATCCTTAACAGCTCATTTCCAACCAAAATGGGTTCCCTCCAAATTTCAAAATGTACCAATAAACTTCCAAATCCACCTGTTTTCTTTGAAGAGTTGTTGAAACACAATCTTTTACTTTCCTGGATTTTTTTCCATTTCTCCCCACAAAGTTCATCCTTAACTTGGTCAATCCAAAACTGAATTTTTAGGTAAGGCATGTCTTCATTCAGTTCAATTTAGTCTGGGTTATTTCTTCTAATTTTAAAGCTAACTTTAAAACTAAGGTCTTTTAACAACTCTAAATCTGCAAAAGAGCCAAAGTGAAATTTCTGTCCTTGTGAAAAAGGCTCTCATCATGCAGCAGCTCGGGGGTGAAGTGATATGGCCAGTGCATTAAGCTTTCACCTGCCCACAAAGTCCCTCCTCACTGACAAAGCCATTGCAATCTACTTTGTGTTTGGTGTCCCCTTCCATCCCAACCAAAGGATCGATTCAGCTCTTCTCCAGCACCCTCAGCTGCAGGTACAAACACCAACCCGCACTCACAGAAGACATCAGCTCCTGCAACCCATCTGCTGATACCAAGCCCTCTCAGAGTCTCACCTCCATGTTGGGAGCATGGATGCTCCTCGGCGCGCGTTGTGAGGTGGGCACATGACCGGAGAGCTGGAGTTTGCTCTCGTGCAGCCGCACATTCTCCTCATCCAGGATCTTCACTCTGAGCACGTCACACATACAAGGCACAAGTTATTTTCCTTCCGGCACGCTACATTTTCAAAGGGGCATTTTCTTTTTCAAACTCAGACCCTTTGGCCTCCACAGCCTTCAGCTGTATGCCAAGGGCTTTGCTGGGGAAAGGGGCTGATTACATCCCACAGCAATTAAAAGCCACAGCACTAGTGACTGGGGCGTAGTTCAGGCTTTCCTCTGGATTTCTTAAGAGAAACAGGCATAAAACCAGAGAAGCACTGGGAAGAGGCAGGGTCCCAGTGTATGACCATCATTATGTGCCCACCTGCTCTGCAGGGTGGCAATTGTAGACCGGTTGTTCCAAGGGGTCTCCTCTTGGTCAGTTATCTTCTGGAGGAGCCGTCTTCTTTCCTGGAGTAATTTCTCATTCTCAGCTGTGATCTGTGCAATCAGCACCTTCCCCTGAGCAGTGTTGCAGAAGGAAATAAGAACCAGCAATTACGCTTCACTCTTCTCTGTCCTCTGTAAACCTTAGAGAGCTTTACCAAAGCGGTCACCATCAAGCATTAACTCCTAGAAGTGATATGCTATTTCATGTAACATACCCCAAAAAGAGGCTTTTGAGTCACTTCCCAGCAGTAATATTTCTGAGGCAAACGAAGATGGAGCTTAGGTAGTTTCTGAAGGGGATTTGAGGACACGGGTTCGCCCGAGGGCAAACTTAAGCCAGGAATCTCCTTTTGGCTTTTTGTTCCTACAAGGACAGGCTGAAGCCCCTTGGCACTGCCAGCTGTTTCCCAGGGCAGTGTCAGTCCTGCGCACAGAGCAGGAGCAGCACATCAGGCAGAGCTCTCCGTGCTCTGACTGCCTGGCTGTTTAACAGTGCAATCCCACTGCAGGCAAACCAGCTGTTCCTAAACCTCATTTCCTCTTTTCCAAAACTGCATTTCTATTTGGAAGAAGGAACACTCCTGCAGACACACTGTAGCCTACTCCCCTGCCTTCCCTTGCGGGAGAAACCCTTGGTGTCTTCTCTCACCTTTTCCACTTGGAGCTTTGACTCGCTGAGCTCATTTTCAAGCTGCTTAATTCTGCTGTCCCTTTGTTTCACCTCATGGATAAAGGTCTCCTTGGCTCTGCGGATCTTGTCTTTGTGGCGGAGCTGCATTTCGTTATATTTCCTTAGGAGGCAGAGAGACAAGCATCAGGCTATGAAATGCTTTTGTGTTCTGGGTCAAGAGCAAGGCAGAAGGTGTCCTGTATTTATTCAGGCTCTTCAAATCCTGAACTGGGGGCCTCAGCCACCTACCCAACTCCTTTTGGCTGTGCAGCTAAAGGCAGAATGAGTACACTGACTTTCTGGACAATGTCTTTTCACTGATCAGTTTGGGGTTTTTTTTGTTGCAAAGGTTATATTGTTAAGTGTCAACCAAATGGAAATTGATTGAGGGAAAAGGACCCAAAGCATCCCCAAAACTGACTCCCATCTTTACAAATCCTTGTGCTCGTCCCTCTCAGCTCTTTATACCAAACAGGATTATAATATCACCAAAATTGGAAGTAACAGGGAGAGGGTAAGTTGTTTATTTGGGTGGGAATGTGGGTGGTTAAGGACAAGTACTTGTGTATGGGGGGGAAAAGGCTGAAAAAAAGAATTCTAAACAGCAAGGGTCAGGCAAACAGGTTGCAGAAAGAGCTACTTCAGTGGGAGCTTCTTAGAGCTTCGACACTGGGGTTAAATATTTGTCTCTACTGAGACGTGTGATCGTTGCTCTTCCCTCAAACTTGTCCCATTTAGGCAGCGTTCTTGTTTATTTTTATCCAGTTGGGTGAGAAGGGAAAATAACGTCAAAAAAAAGAGAAATCTCTACTGTATAACAGATTATTTGCCCACATTTGCTCAAAACTCATGACAAAAAGGCTACTGTGCTTCAAAAATTAGATCAAAAGTGCTCTGGGGAGAAACGAGCAGCTCCATGGAGCATCTCTGCCAATGCCAGACCCTAAACAGCAGCACCTTCAGCCCTCTCTAGGCACCCCCGCATTTTCGGCGCTGCCTTCAGCTGCTGAAGAGAACATGACAGCAGACATGCAATACATAACATAATTGAATGCAGGGGTGTCAGGTTAAGGCAGATCTCTCAGTGCTAAATGCCTTGAACAGGAGAGACAAGAAAGGCTACAGAACAGTCAAATCCAGTGTCGCTGCCAAGCATGTAAAGGGCAATTCTTGGGTAGGTTTTTTTTGTGTCTGCACATCCCCTGCCTGCTGCTGCAGTCGTTACCTGACATACAGATCCTTCTGGTTCAGGAGACGGACTCCTTCCTCATACAGGGCTTTGTTTTCCTCCTTCAGCAATGAAAGTTGCTCTGAAAGCTTCTGGTTCTCCTTCTGACACTGGAGCTGCTGGAAAACATCTAATTTTTATTTGCGTGTGTGTCCTCAGCTGTAGGGGCCCCTCTGCCTCCTTTCAGTCTGGTCTCCAAAGCTTCTCTGTCATAAATCCTAGTGGTTCCCACTAGAGATAATATCCATCCATTCTGCCCCCCAAGGCCACTGCCTCCTCCCCTTAAAGAAGGGGGAGTGTGGATTTCTGTGCTGCTGGGGGGGGGGCTGTAGGCTTCAACAGGGCAGAGAGGTAATGCTCCCAGGCAGCAGACTCTGCCAAAATTTTCCTGCAAAAATCTCCATGCTCTGCAAGAAAAGGGGAAGGGAAAGGGGAAGAAGCCATCAAGTCCTCCTTCTGTGCCCTCAGAGCTGCATCCCCAGGAAACCTACGTGAATAGGATGGTGATTTTCCTCCAGCTTCTGTTTAAATCAGTGGGATCTGCAAGGGCTCAGCACCTGGCTGGATTTGACACTATTTCAGCAGTTCCCAGGTACAGATTTCACACTGGGATGGTCCCATTTCCCTCTAGAGCTCAGTGGCCTGATCTGGAGTCAGCCACCAGCACAGCATCCCCTTGGGTGATGAGGAGGACCCATCCATGCTGCAGCTCACCTCGCTTGAATCAGTTTTCCTCTCATCTTCTAGGACATGCAGAGTCTTGGCCTGCAGCTCCACGTGCATCTTGGCCAGCGACGCCTCCGTCTCCCTCGAATGCCGGAGCTGCTGCCGCAGCTCCTCCACCTGCTGCTCCAGGAGCTTCCTAAAAGCATGTTGGTGTGACAGTGAGACACTCAGGTGGAGGCCAGCCCTTGATGTACCACCGTGAATTCAAGGCTGGCTGTGATCTAAAAAGAACATCACACTGCTCTGCACCTGCCCTGGGCAACACTGAGGGTAGAAAGAAATCAGTATATCCTGGCTGTCCCCATGTCCCAGTGGCACATGAAAGGGTATATGGCATATCTGGGATCATCAATCCCAGCTGCACAAGAAAGGGGACTGCTGGCATCTAGAGGGTAAACCAAATCACTGGGCTGGCAGGGCGGGCCACGCACCTTCTGAGGCAGCTGAAGTGTCCAAAAATCTTTTAAATCATAAAGAGGGGATCCTGTGAAGCTCTGCCAGGGACACTGGCAGGTCAAAAGGAGAGAGAAAATGTAAAACCAGTGGTGCAGTGACTCCTTGAGCCCACCTAGGGCCAGCCACTGAGCTGCAGGAGGTGGCTGCAGGCTGGCACAGCAGCATTTGCTGGCACACACCTCCCCTCTGCACACAGCACAGGCCTTATCCAGCTCTGGGTACCTTTTCAGCTGCTCCTCGTGAAGTTCTTGCTGCACACGAGCTTCATTTTCTCGGGCTTCCTTCAATTCCTCCTCCAGGAGTTTCTTGTCTGAAACACGGGCCTCTGCCAGCAAAAGCTGGTGTTGTGAATCTTTTAGCTTTTGCTGGAGTTTTGAAATCTTGGATTAAAATTGGACACAGATTAAACTTTCTGAATTTACAGGCCAGTATCAGAATCCAAGTGATTCAGATCCCTTTGATCGCTCAGTATCTGAATCATGGGAATGAAAGATTTGCTTGCTTCTACTCAAAAGTACTTCTGCATGTCTTTGTGTCAAAGTCCTTTAAAAGCAAAACCTTTCTAACAGCTACCAGATTTTGGATCAGACACTATCTCATAAATTAGCAACAATCCTTTTTGCACCTAATTTGATCCTGCACACTTCAAAACCAAATTCAATGATTAGTGCAGAAATAAGGCAGAATCAATGCCATGGAAAACACAAGCTTTTGCAATTTACCAGGTAGCAAACAGCAGCAAACCTCCTCAACAAGAACATGACCTGAGCTCCCTGCGCCTGCCAGCCCTACTACCAGTATTTTCAGAGATATTGAGCTTTAGAGACAGGAGTTGAACTGTCAGATTTGACTTCTATTATCTTGATTATGCTCCCACTAATAACAGACATTTTTCCTAAAATATTTAGCCAAGTGATCTCAAAATGGACTAGAAAAATGGACTTCAGGGAACCAATTCATGATCTGCTAGTGGTTCTTTTTTCTGAACGACAGTTGCACAGAACTGCTAAAATCCTATGTCCTGTTAATTTAGCTCACGCTGATGAGTTACCTTTTTTTGTGCTTCACATACTTTGGATTTCTCCTGTGCAAGTTTCTCTTGCAGACTGCTCTGCAGTTTATCAGCCGGGGAGCACTTCAAGAGCTCTTGTTCAAGTTCTTTGACCTTCTGCTGGCTTTTTTCCCACTGTGCTGAGAGAGAGGAGCATGTTTCAGTTGTGTCCGAGAGTTTTGCCCGGGCTTGCTTCAGCTCAGCTTTGACCTGAGTTTCAAAAGAAGAAATCAAGTTTGCATGTCAACATATATCACCTGAAATGTCTTGATTAGGAAAAGGGCAACAGGATTACCAGAGAGTGAACAAGAATAAAAGAGAAATGCAGGGAGCGAGTACAGTACGTTTTATTTGGAGGCAGTGCAATTTCCATGGAGCTGAGGAAGAGCACACTTGAGACCCCAGGAACTGTACAGTCAAACATAAATGAGGCTCAGTCTGTTGAAATCAGCACCTCAGACCTCCCATAGCTTGTAAAATGAAGTGATGCTCTCTTCAAGCAGTGCTCCCTGCTCTGTTCCTACCTTGGTGCATTCCTGTTGGAGCAAGAGATTTTGCTTTTGTAAGTCGACGTTCTTCTCCCTTTCGTATCTCAGCTCCCTCTCGGCTGAGCTGCACAAGTTCTGAACTCGACGCAAGTCCTGCCGTAGTTGCTGCATTTTTTCCTCCTGCTGCTGGAATCTCTCGTCAGGCAGACTCTGTAGGAACAGCAAAATGACAAAGGTTACATGGAAATTAACTTCAAGGAAAGATAAAGACTAGTAATTAAGAAGGGTAGAAGTATGCCACTAGGATTTAAGGGCATTTAAGTAGCAAGATGGGTGGTAAAGCCAGGCAGCATTTCTTCTGCCCCCACACTACATCCTGCTCCCTACCCTGTCCATCCCCTCAGAGAAGCCAATACAACTCTTGAGGTTGAGGGAGAAGATGCAATAACTTGGATGAGGGAACAAATCCCTCTTAAAATTAACCTGTCAAACAAAAGCAAAGCCATCCAGGTTTTTCTTAACTGTTGTGCCAGAGTCTCACTAAGGCAACTAAGCAGGAGCGGCACATCCAGCTGCAACTCCCAGAGGCAGCAGAAACAAGGGAAGTCCTGGCAGCAGTAAAGGAATGGACACACTGGCACAATGCAACAGCAGCCTGGACACCATGAGGTGATCACCAACGGTCTATGATGGCTTTCAGAAGATAATTGAGCTCTTTGGTTCACCCACTTTCTTGCAAGTGCCCTGTACACAGACTAAAAGCTCTTCCCATGTTTGGTGTACCAAAACGCTTCTTCCCAGCATCACTTTCAGCCACCTGCATTCCTGCTTTTCATCTTCATCCTCTGTTCTTGGGACCAGATGAAATCCACTGAACATCAAGCTTCCCTTCTCAGATAAATTCCCAAGCTGGGAAGTCTTGATCCAGCACTGTAGGCAATGTCATTTGTCCTCAAGATCAGTTAGGTTTCATGGGTTTTTTTCCCCCCACCTGCTTCAACTGGGATCCTTTTCAGCATCCCCTCTACACCTTGTATCTTGCTTTGGTCTGCTCTAACTGTACAGATTTGCTGCTTCTTGGTATCAGCATGACTCTGATCCTCTCCTTTCCACGCCCTCTCCTGCCTACAGGTCACCCTGTCCTCTCTTCTCTTCTAAACTCTTGCATATAATCCTTGCTCCCCATCCTTTCTTCCCCTTTTGGCAGGGCTAGCTGCTCTTCCCTTTCTTTTTTTTTAGATCACACAGTACAAAAGGTGAACAAATTGCATTTAAAACACAGCTAAACATAGTGACAAATAGGGGTCTTGCCTGCCAGCTGGTAAAACAATTAGAGAGAGTAACTGAGCCATGGGCACAGGGCTGCAGCAAAACCCAGCTGCTTGTGAACTGCCACTGCAGGGCAGCAGTTATGGGATGAGTTCAAGCACTGGAGCATAAAAGCAGAAAATCCCAAGGAGGAGCAGGGAAGATGAACAGCTTCTGCCTACAGCAAGAGCAAGACCGCTGTGGGAATAGCAAGCCAGCTCTGTCACTCACACTCCAAAAAGGTGTTGAGAAAGAGCTCCAAAAAGGTTTAAAACATCATTTAAGGACTGTATGACTTATTTCTTTCACGTGTACTAAGGGGGCCATTCAGTTTATCCAAGTTCCCGCTACGTCCAAAAACACAACAGAAGGAAGTGATGACATTCCTAATTTCCAAATATTTTCCACAAGGAAATCAGTCAGCCTCATCTCCCTGCTGTGTGCTAACACTACAGGACTGGCTTCCAGTCCACTTTAATTAGGTTTTGCCACTAAATTAGTGAAAATAAAGCACGGTGCAGATGGCAAAGCTGCCCATACCTGTTTAACGCTCCCATCTAAACTGCCTGCAGAGCTCTGCAACACGAGAAACCTGTTATCTCTATGCGCCATGCCTTGATTCATCCTCAAAGCCTCTTCAAGCGTGTTGTCACCCTGCTGCCGGGTAGTCAGGGTATCTTGTTTTAACTGGGCAATTTCTTCCAGTAACAACCGTTTCTCTTCATTGCTCTCTTTTAGCTGCTTTTCTAGCTCCTCCCTCTTCTTGTTGCTTTCTAGTAATTCAGAACTTGAAGGAGAAATAGTAAAGGAGAGAGATAACTATACACATCCAAGGAAAACTACCCTCTGAAGGGGAAAAACTTGGAATACAAGAGTCCAATGAAACACTCAAGGCAACGCCCAAGTGTCTCGGAAGGCTCCAAAGGGGATTTAATCCTGGGTCTAGCAGTTCCGGGCAAGGGTCACTCTCCCCTGGACACTGACCCACAAAAAAACATGTGTCCAAAGGGTCAACTCTCAGTCATTCATGAGTAGGTTAACTGCTGGCTAAGGAAATATTCGTATGGGGCCACATGAGCAGGTCTGCACTCACAAGCAGCACGGAAGCACTCGCATAACACCTCGCTGTACAGAAGTATGGGCTCAGGTCTCCCAATCAAGCTGTCTCACTTATCTCAATCCAAACTGTATGTCCTCATAAGCTAACCTACCTGTCTTATCCTGGTTTTACTTTATCTCAGTACCTAGTTATCCAGGTAATCAAACTGACTGTAACTATACTGGATTTAATCCAAGCTTTTAGTTACTAATGAGAGCCTGAGCGTGGATGCTCCAACTCCAAATTTGTATTGCTCTACTGAAGAAGGGGAGTCAGGGGACCTGTAAGAGCTTTATTTACAACCCTGATGCCTACTGACACCTGCCCTCCAAGGACAACTGAAATCCACAGCAGGATGTATATCAGCTGCTGGCAGCAGTTAGCCCCAAGGAGCCCAAGACCATGATGGGATCTTTTTGGGACCATGTTAGTCCAAATACCACCTCACCCCAAGAGAAAAAGCCTCATCCTAAGGACAGCTCTCATTTATGCCATTCAGAAACTAGAGTAGCTGCAGGAAAAAAGAGGTTTACTCCTGACTGATCATGATGCCACTAAGGGAAATGCTTATTCACCAAAATCTCTACAGAGAGATGATTACTCAAAAAGGAAGACACAAAGCTGCTGTGCCCGTTTTTGCCAGAAGCAGCACTACGGGCATCTTTAAAAGACTAAAAAAATTAGTCAGCAGAGGTAAGGGGCAGAAAGTAGCACAGGCCTCGTTAAGGTTTACCAGAGCAGTTCTTGTTCATCCCTCAAGTTTTTGATCTGTTCTTCCAAAAATACTACTTTAGCCATCTGTTCTTCACACATCTTTTCATCAGTACATAGATCTTCATGTTTCTGCTCGAGTTTGTTAATCTGTTCTCTTTCTTGTAGGAGTTCAGAGACCTGTAAGGTCAGAAAACACCACGACTTTGATTTTCTTTGGTCTCATGGAAACCTTTTGAGCAGTATAAGGCAATCTGGGGAATTCAAGACATGGCTTGTGATTCTGTAGCTAAATTATTGTAGTTCTTCACCCTTGAAGATACAGATGCAAGTTCTTTTTTCTGCATGGGAAGTAGCTGCATGTGAACTATCATCAAATCACATTTCTTTATTTGATTTCATCCTTCTGTTGCCCATCTATAGTTCTCAGGGCTTTATATCATGTGCCATATCTCTTTACAAAACTAGCAACTCGTGGGAAAACAGGACGAGCACAAGGTGCACATTCAGCTGTCTCACGCAGAGAGCATCCTCCATCCAAGTCAACCCAAAATAACTTTCTACGGATAGCTGCTCTCCATGTCCAATGTTACCTCATGCCTCAACACCAGGCAATGGCAGACCCAAAACCTGAGACACGGAGAGAAGATGCCAAGAAAATAAAAGGGGCAAGAAAGGAAGGCACAAGGAGTGCATAAGGACACAGGAACTCCCAGACTGGATTAGAACCAGAATCTACCGAGACTAATATCTCCTGCTAAGCAGTGGTAAATCCAAATCCTTCAAAGAAAAATGCTTATCTACACCAAGATAAATTTACTTACATTTGAGCAACATACACAGCTTCTGTCTGCATCAGACACCAGAACGGGGATTTCTTTACATTTCTCACTCCTGTATCTAACAAAGCATTATCTTTTTGTAGCTTCTCATGGGATACATTAATAAGAGCCCTGCTTGCTGATGTTCTTTGGAGACTCGGGAAGTATTACAATGGCTCGTAAACTCCAATTTTGAGTCAGGCAACCCCGGTGAGAAAACCACAGCAGTTAGCAGACATAATATACTCCTAACTACAAGCTCAGAAAAAGCTTTCTCCTCTCAAATGTCCAAAAACCTCTTAAAAAACAAGAAGAGAGTTCCAAACAAATGCGAAGAGCTCTTTGCATAGCATCAGTTCATAGCACATCATTAAAATTTACAAGAACAAAAATACTATCCAATTTACTCGCCCATTCTATGCGTTGGACATCCTGACAACATTGAACAACCTCAAATCTTGACCTCTGGGTGTGTATCACCCATGAGAACCCAATGATTTCATGCCAAGCTAATTTCCAGCACTGTGTTGGTAAACAATTTGTCTCAACACAGCTGCTCTATCAAAAGGGAATGAACACATTTGTGAAGGCAGGAATCCCACCAAACACATGCAAAGTCCTCTATTTTAGAGACTGTTACAGTCTAATGCAGGCCACTGGATTTCATCTCGTGGTCCCTTTTATGGAAATATAGTCCTCTCCTTAGGCAAAACCACCAGGCAACTGGTAGCTGAATTACAACCAAACTTACAGGAATGTATGATTTTGATTAAAAGGTCCCCGGATTGTGAGTAGATTGAATTATTGGGGTGCAAAGGTTAAAGAGTGACTCTTCTTGTTTTCCCCATCATCCCCCAAATCAGATAATTCCTTTTCATGTGCGTATTCATAGACTGACCTATCCCCTTGCTAAACCACCCTTCAGCAAGGCTTGGTCTGCATCCCAAGCTTTTACAATGTGAATTTGTTGCCTAACAGCCCTACAAAAATCCTGGCCTCTAGATGCCACTGTTCCTCCAGTGAGACTCTTGTGTATGTGCAGTTGTGCCAACAGTTCAGGACTTTCAGAGTTTCAGGACTCACAGCTGGTTTAAGGCCTCTCAGAATGCTGAAAAATGGGGTTTGTAATAAATGTAACCCCCCCTTTGCCAGCCTCCCTCAGGTCCCCCTTGTCTGCCTGATCCAGGCCACAGATCTGCAGCTCTCCTGAATTTTCAGCCTAATTTTCAGCCTATATTCCTGCCTATGTCTGCACCAGTCCTTGTGCAATTTTGCTGGCATCATACGCTCTCTCTCCTCTATGGCCCAACTGGAAGACAAGAGCACCAGCAACTCTCCCAGCAGATATAAACCTCCAAGAAGTCTATCTAGCAGTGAAATTGCTTCAAGCAAAGTGTACTGAGGTCCTTAGGGCATGTAACAAAAGGCAGCGCTGGGATCCCCACAAGCTGTTCATGTAGACTTCTCTGACTCTTAGGTATTCTGACTTCTTATCACACCATATTCTGGTTAAGAAAGAATACTATTAATATTAAAGGGGACCCATGTTAAACAGCAGTCGTTGCTAACAGGTAACCATGATGTTGCTCTGCAGGGAGGTCTTGGCTCAAATCTACAAGTACCCTGCCATGTTGTGACACAGAGAGATGACAGTTCATGGTCATGAGTCTTATGGTCACAAATAACTCTGCAATAAATACCTAAGTCTGAAAACTTCCACTCTGCCCTCTAGAGAAGGGGGCTTTGGCTACAAAGTTTGAATTACTGTTTTGTTATTAGATTCACTGAAAGGAAAAATAAATTACAGAGTTAGACATGGTTCCATTAAAGCAGATGGATTTAAAACCATCTACCAAAGAAGCTTTGAAACTGGCTGGACTAGAGAAATGCATCAAGAGAAGTCAAAGAACACACTTGGGGGGCAACTGGGGCTGTTTTATGGAGTCACAAAAGGCAAGCCTCCTGCAGGGAGTCCCACTGTAGGAGCTCTATATGTACTTGGCTGCCCAATACCTTCTTCTCAGCCTTCAGATCTTCTCGTAACAGTTCAAGCTCAGATGCAAGTTGCTTTCTCCGTTGTCTTCGCTCTCCCAGCTGACTTCCCAACTTTTCTATTGTTTCCTGACAACTTTCCAGCATCTGAAACAAACAAAATTAAGAGTCACTTCCACAATGACATTTATTCTAGCAAAAGAGAAACAAATTGCAGAAAATGTGTCTTCTAGGAAAACAAGGCTGGGGAAAACGGTTCTCAAAAGTTGCCAGCAGGATTCCCATACCTTATATGCAGGGCTGGCTGGACATCTCTGAAGGCCTGGAGCCTCCACCTGACCCAACATACCTTGGGAAGGTCATCTCCCACATGTAATGAGCTCCGTCTGGCTTAGACAACTGGCAGATCCAACTGGCTGGCAAGGAACAAATCGACCGCAAAGTCAGCCCCAAACCAGCTGGGAAACAGCCTTGTAAATGTACCTACACACTGCCTAGGTTTCACTAAACCCTAAACAAGAGTCAAGCACCTTCACATGTGTAAACCCTTCATTCTCGCCAGGGAGAGAACAAGCTCCTCAGCTTGCAGTGCTGAAGGCAAGACAATCTCATAAGAGAGACGAGTTATCATGGAGATCATATTGGCATGTTAGCTACTTTCCTCCCAAGATATCCATCTGTCTTGCATGAGCTGATGGGCTACAAATATTCAAAAGATGGTGACAAAGTGCATTCACAGGAGATGCTCATTTGATATATTTCTAAACAAAACAATTTCTTTCCCAAGAAAAACCTCTTACCTCTTGCATCTCTTGTGCTCCAGACGATGCCTGCTCTTCCCCACTCATCTCAGTTTTGTTCTTCTGCACTTCAAGTAACTCTGTTTCTAAACTTGTGATCTTAACATAGACAAACCACAAATTAAAACCAAACCAGTACTCACAACTAGTACTAAATGCACAATTACTACTAAATTGCTCCTTGTGCTGCTATTACAGAATAAGCCCCATGTTTGGAAGCAAGGAGTAGGAGGAGATGTGGACAGTTGCCAGCATGGGCTAGCTCCAGCTCACATCTTTCATCCTGCTGCTTCAAAGGGTGAAGCAGCCATCCAAGGCCAAGTCAGAAAATGAAAGAACCCTACTCCACAAAAGGAGAGAAACGACCCAGACTTATGGTGAAAATTCAACGCCTCCACAGCTTGTGAGCCTTCTACATGCTGCTCTCCCAACACGGAGGACCCTACGAGACCCTGATTTGTATCACAGGCCATCCTCCTTTCCCATGCTGTTGCAGTACCCACTGCCCAGCAGCTGATCTCATCCAAGCAGATGTTGGACCTGGTCCACCAGGACTTGTCCTGGTCCCTCCACCACTCAAAGGAGGCTGTAACTCCCTCTTGCAAGGCTCTGAGGACTCTCAACTTAAGCCAGCAAAAAGCTGACCTCCGTGCTTCTGCTGGCAGGCAAGAGTTTGTCTGGACAAGTGCTCACTCTGCATCTGCACCATCCCCTCCCCCCCACCCCAAGGCGTGTACCCTTGTGGAGGATCTCGTGGGAATGACTATTAGTCCTGCAGTTTTAAAGGGCTTAAAGGAGCTAGGAGCAGTCCAGCTTCTCCTCCCCATTACGGTTCCTGCAGA
Organism: Aquila spilogaster; assembly: GCA_024606505.1. Classification (NCBI taxonomy): domain Eukaryota; kingdom Metazoa; phylum Chordata; class Aves; order Accipitriformes; family Accipitridae; genus Aquila; species Aquila spilogaster. The sequence continues at coordinate 20,559 of JANHGO010002632.1, forward strand.
CCCTTTTGCAAAATCCGAGTCTCGCCACTCACAGCCACTCTGCTCCACTGCCAGCCAGCGCAGCATTCAGCAGCCTTTCGTTTCAGCTCCTTATGCTTGGAAGAAAGTTTGTGCTGGTTTTCTTACTTCTAAACCACCAAGCTGGCCTCCCCAACTGCCTGAGCTGGGCTTTCAATGAACAAGGCTGCAGAGTGAGCAGGGACACTGGAAGGAGATGAAGTCCAGCTGCAGATGAATTACAGCTTAATCTGTACACAGCATACCCCCATACCCATTCAAGCCCCACTCAATACAGATGAGTGTATGGTGAAGCATTTAAGATGCCTTATGCCCTTCTCACCCTCCTTCCTTTGCACTCATTCGCAGATCATTTTTCATTCCTTTCCAATGGGAAGCCAAAGCCAAAGATGTGCCAAGTCTCTGCCAATCCCAGTCCGTTTAAAATTATTACAAAGCAGCACATCAAAGCCCAGGAGTTTTGCTTTCACTGCCAGGCTTCAGGCACAAGATGGCTCTCTTGAGGCTCCCAGCAAGGAATAATCTCTAACAGAGGAAAGCTGCTGTGATACTGCTTTCTAAAACAGATGATGTTACCCAACCTAGGTGTTAAAAGCAAATCGGTGGGGTGAAACACCCAGGCCTCTTGCAGAAGAGCTAGAGAGCAATAAACCCCCTTCCTCTTGCATGACTAGATGATAGTTTGGGGTTCAACATGACTTTGGAGTTCTGGAAGGGCTTTCAAAGGCAAAATACACCTCCCTCCCCACCTCCCAGCCAACTTTTGGTCATGAAGTTGACACCCAGCTATGCATTTCCATCATTTTGCTTATTTTTCCTCCAAGCCGCTAACTTTTAAGCATTTAAGTTGCGCTCGTAAGTCTCATGCCAATGTCAGAACAATACTCACATTGTATCCCGGTGTCCTCGTTCCGAGTCAGTGGCCTAATCAGCCAAGATTTTTGTAGGCGTGCCAAACCAGAAAAGACTTCCAACTCTTTCTCACATGGGGCAGGCTGGCAAACACCCAGCAGCGCTGCTTTCTCCAGGCTCCAGCACACCTGTCTTCATGCAGTCCTTCCCTCATTACCTCCAAGGCACCCAAAAGCCCCTTGGAGATGAAGGATGCAGCTCTGCAGCCCTTCATCTGAGCAGATGCTGGATCTAACCAAGGGTTAACCCACCTCCTTTTCCATCCTGTAATCCGCCTGTCTCTCCTCCGCCCCGCCGCATTTCTGCCCCTTTTTCAGCTACAGCAGCTGCCAAGCTCATGCCAGCCAAAATGCCTTGCATCTCCCTGGCTACTCGGCACTCCCTGCTGTGCTCACCCTGCATCCCCCAAAGCAGCGCTCCCAGGGATCTGTTTAAGAACGCACTGAGCAAAAAAGGGATTTCTCCAACTTAAAGTGCATCTTCTTTGATTTGTGGAGGGTTGTGTTTATTCTACTTCAGTGAGAAAGTGGGAAACATTTTAGTGTGTGCTGAACAAACCCCGACTTAAACAAAAGCACAGTCATGGTGGACAGACCTTTTGCCATTCCCATCAGAGAGCCTGCCCTTGGCTTCTCAGCTACACACTTAGAAACATGATGTCTGCTGGCATCCTTCATTAAGGTATTTGAACATGCCTTCAGTCTGTTTCACTGTATTTAGAGACTTCTTTCTCACAGCCAGAGGCTACTGACAAGTAATTCATCTTTTCTTCCTTTGAACAATTCATCTTGGAGATGTGTGGCTGCTTCAGCATTCACATGGGATACGCCTTCACACTTGTACTATTTCCTACATCATGTTTTAACACAACAGCAAGCGTACGGACATATCCAAGCACCGCTTACTCCTGACTGAAAACCTCTACGTGCCTTTCCTTCTCACCTCAGAAACCCAAGGTCCTCTAGGGACACTGCAGACTGGCCCTGCTGCATGGCAGTCCAGGACCACGATCACTGCAGAGAGCATCTCAACCTCAGAGGGGAGAGGGCAACTCAGCCCAAGGAAGGAAGAGCTTTTGGCCAAGCTACAGGGCTTCAGCCAAAGGAAAAGACCTCCTCAGCCAGCCTTTTGGGGGAGAAGCCCACCTACCCATCTAGCAAGACCAATTTCTGGCTTCCTTTGTTCCCTCTGGCTATAAATTCTTCAGCTGCCCTGTCTGCAAGGGATCATGTGCCCTGGTAGTGATGCTGCGCAAATGCTGCAAACGGTATGTTCCCTGGGGGCAAGCAGTGACAAACCAGTCTGTAAAGTGCAGGTGCTCCTCACAGAGCGACGTCCAGAGGGATGGAGAGTCCATGCAGTAAATTGAGGCCAAAGACCACTCTGACAAAGGCAGCATCAGGCTGAGAAGCTTCAGCAATAACTTAATCTTTGCTTAAAACATGGATGGAGATGGCTCTCCAGGTGTTGCAAGAAGACATCTAATGTTGCCACGGTTCTGGTAAACCAGATAATCAACATGGTGCTTCACATCTGCAATTTCCCAGAGGTTCCCTCACATGCAAATGAGCGGAGACAACAAAGACTTTCTATCAACCTCCTAAAGTCAAAGGATGATCTGAATGGTCTTGTCCTATTAACAGGAAAAGATTCAGACTGCCCTGGGTTGGGAGTGCCCAAAATCAAGCAGGACACAGGTTAGGAAGAGACTAGTGAGATCATATCTTGATCAAGATTGAGCAGAGCTTCTCCAGCTTCTCTTCTTGATCAGCTTATCACAGCTCTTCAGAAAGATGTGTCCAGCCATGCCTGCCCCATTCAACAGCAGATGCTGCAGCAAGAGACAGCAGGTGATGAGGGAAACTCACTGTCCCCCCAAATTCAGTATTTTCAGCAGGGATGTCCCCACACAGTGTAGATCCTGGCCCCCCACACCCAGAAGTGCCTTGGTGTTTGCCACACGGGCTGACAGGTCTCCAAGATGCTGTGCTTGGGGAAAAGCCAGAAGTGCAATCCTTTGTCACCAGCATGCTTAACTGGTGACCTTTCCTGGGATCAAGGAGCATCAGTGTTCCACATTGACCATTTTCATCCGTTGGACAGGTCTGGAGAGGGGTTAGGGATTCAAGTCAAAGTGTGGACTTCTATCATGGGTGCCAGGTTAAGGGACAACTCACGGGCTTCAGGAAAACCTCTTGCCTCTCTTCTGAGCCTCAGGAGGACTTGGGGCTTCCTGGAACTTGCTCTTCAGCAGGAACCACAGGCAGAAGAAACAACCATCCAACACGGAAAAGAAGTTCCTGCAGGAGACCAACGCTGAAGTCCGTCAGGAGCACTGATGCCATCTAAGACAGCCTCTCAGGGGAAATCAGAGCTTCTAAGCTACAAAAGCTTCAGAAGAAATAGCTCCAGAGAAAAAAGATGCAACTTGAATTTGAAACTAAAAGGCTTTGCTTCAGCTCAGCCAAGAAACTGAAGGGTGCACAGCCCACACATACAGAAAGGCTGTATGGGAGGAGAGCGTTGCCTGATCTCGCTCCTGTGGATGCAGGAGGTACGTTAGCTAGTTAACTCTGCTTGCCCAAGCACCAAGGAGTGGGGACAGGAGCTGGAAAAGACAATGCTGCTGTGACACTGGGGAAATCTGTACCTCCAAGCAAGCATCATTTACTCACTGCTGGATTTTTTTCCTTCTTTCCCCCTTTTTTCTGAAGCTGGCAGGTTTTGCTAGTTGTATTTCTTGTCAAACTAAACAAAGCAGCATGCAGCTTTAGGTCAAACATCATTTTATTTTACTAATCAATATGCAGAGAGAAAAGCAGCTAGAATTAAACAAAACCAAACCATATTTCTTCCATTCCTTACTTACTTTCCACTGAAGTCCCTCCACCTCACTCTCAAACTGTTCCTTCTCCTGCTTGGTTTGGATCTGTGTCTCTCCCAGAATTGATTCCAGCTCTTCATTGCACTCAACCAAATCTTCGTGCTCCTGCTTCAGTTTTTGCAGCTTGTGAAGGAGCTGTGAATTCCTGCCCTCGATGTTTTCAATCGCCTCTCGGCACCTACACACCAAAGACCGACATCACCAAGGCTAGAACTGCTATGTAAATGCACTGACACACATCCAAACTGCTTACCACTGGTGAGGAAAAGCCATTGTGTTTTTCACTATGGAATATTTCTGTCCTGCTAATTTTGAGTCTCACATCCAGCATGACCTGTGCCTGCTCTTATTTAGGTGGCGATACATGGGAATTAGTGGTGACAGGCTCTACACAAGAAATGATGAAGGTCTGGGGAGAAAACTGGTCAGGCACAAGGATGCTAACAGCAGAGAGGCAATGGCAAATTCAACTGCTTGAGGTGGAAAAACAGGCTGGGGCATTTGAAGGGAAAGAGAGTCAGAGGGATGACATGGGATCAGACCCCCTTTCCTCCTTGAACCTGCTAGAAGAGGCACAGCAGCTTCCTGAGCAGGCCACAGGAGAACGAAGCTTTGACTTCCCTTAAAAATCACAGTTTACATATTTAAGTTTGAAAGCCAAGTGTTTTAGTACACCCCTGGACAGCAACCAAATCCAGAGAAATCTTGCCAGCAGCAAAACAGTTTTGAAAACAACACTGTTGTCTGCAGAGAGCCACAAAAGCCCAACCCTATTCTTCTAGGAAAGCCATAAACTGGAGAAAGTGTCAGAAAACAGCCCGCATTATTGATACCAAAGGCTACAGACCCACTCAGGACTGCATTACCTGCAAACTTTCTGATTTGGGAGCAGAGGAACAAAGGTAGTACCAAAGAGTATTCTAAAGAATCCAATACTTAAATCCACCCTGCAAGACAGAATACCAGCAACCAGAGTGCCAGATAAGCCACTGTGAAAATACAACAGGTGAAGGATTTCTACACTGCTCACCTTTTATGAAATGTTTCACTACCCTGATATCTGTCTTCTTGATCTGAGCCAGCTTTGCCTGAAACGCAGTCTCCTTCAATCCTCCCTTCATCCATTGTGCCTTGTGTCTCAAGAGAAAATGAAAAGTTAGCACATAATTAAGAGTGAAATCTTAGCACAATGTGATTCCAAAGCTACCGGAGTCTCTCATAAATAAACAGGACAACCAGAAAACATGAGCTACATCATCTACATCTATCTGCATTAGATGATCCACTGGCCATAGGAGCAAAACCCACCCAAGACCCATAATAATATGAAGGCACTAGTGGGTATTGGCTTACGCCAAGAGACATGCTCTACACATTAGTGTATTTGTCAGGCCCAGCATAAATCCTACATCACACCTGCACAGGATGCACTCATGCATACATAGAAAGAAGAACACATGCGTTTCTGCACTACAAGCCACGCATCTTCAATTATGGCATGGGGCTGAAATGCAGAGGGGGGCCTGTTTGCTCAATTTGCTTTCTAGAATGGCAAACAAAAAGCCCTTGAAAATACCTGCAGCGAGGACGCAGCGACTTCTTCAGTCTCGGCTGGCGCAGGCAATGGAAGTCCTTGCTTCTCACTCTTCTGATACTCACAGATCTCCTCTTTGAGCTGTTCAACCTTCAAAAGGAAAACACTTGCTTTTATTTTTGGTGAACGTTCATCCTGCCGTCTTAGAGAATTAAAATTCCCCTCAAATTTGCTGTAGATAAACTGCAGATTTATTAATATTAACCACTCAGCTTGAGGGATTGTTTGACATCATGTGGCTATTCCAGCTGGGTGGCCTCAGACTATTTAGAGAGGTAAAGAGCAATAAAAGGGGGAATGTTGCACTGTATTAAAGGGTAAACGATTTTTCTTCATTTACTTCAGTTACTGATCATGCACATGTTGTACATCCCCTTTTACCAAACGGGATTGAAGGCAGAGGGCTAGACAGATCACAACCACTACTTCTGAAGACAACTTTTAGTCTTTGCTGTTATCGATAGGACCAATATAATATTATTATTAGCAGGCAACTGTTCACACCACACAGTCACTTACTCACTCGCACACTCACTCTTGGCTACTGGTTGGAGCAATAGCTGGGAGGCCAACCCCAGCCATTTACTCGGAGGTGGAGGGTTGTACCGCAGTGGCTTCTGGATGGGTGTTCATGAAGTCCTGCAGACAGTGCTCACCTTCATCAGATGCAGATATAATCCTGTACTCTTCAAGCGTATCCAGCAGCACACGTGGATGCCATCTGAGCCTCACGCGGTCGATGCTAGGGACCTTGCACAGGTTCAGTGGACCATTAGTGTCCCAGCTTTATCTTTTTTTTTTTTTTTTCCCAAATTTAACAGCACTGCTAGTCTCTGGAGCTCTCAGCCCTTGCAAAGCTTTCACACACCACCTTCTCAGCATGCATTTTTACTTTCTTCAGTCTCTTCAGCTTCCATCCACACCCACAGGCACCTGCAGAGCCCGCTCACACAGACTCACTCACACCACACAGACACCAACCGAATCCTGCACAGTTAAGGCTCAATACTCCAACTGGTGGAGCACATGGTAGGGATGAGGTCAGTCTCCCACAGACAACCAAACCAGAGTCAACTGGCCAGCCCGCTCCTCTTGCAGGCAGAAAAAAAGACTTCAGGATGCAGAATTTCTGTGGCTTGTAATAAAGTACATGTTCAGCTTCTACAAATTAAAAATCATGGTTTTCTAACTTCTATACCAACAGTTAAACCTCATTCCTAAGGAACAAAGGTAATTTGCTTTTAGCTTAACAACATGGTTGGTTGGAAATTATCTCAATCTGGCTATATTTTTTTTCTGTACAGAGAAAACAATACCTTATTTGTATCTGTGTATTTTTTGTGTATTTATAATTCTTTTTTATATAGATTTAGAAAAAAAATATATATACAGGTGTATGTATACATAGTGACTGAAAGAAGCAATGTCCTAAAGCAAAGAAAATGTTATTTGGAATAAAAAAAATGTAAACTGAGGAATGTGAACTAAATTACGTAATTTTTTTTGCAGACCCAGAAACAGACTGTCCTGTAAATACAAGGTTTGAGATTACAGATATGCTTAGATGCTGTGCTAAGGAAGAACCAGCAACTTTTTTAAATGCAAGGAACAGAACTACATACAAAAATTTTTAAATCCTCAAATGTGAATAAATTATATTCAATAGATATTATTGTAATGAGATGGGCATGGTATTTCTCAGAGATACTCGTATTACTTTAAAAATACTCATTTTAATCCAAGAGGCCCGCAAGGCAGCTGCTGAGCTATCTGTGCTGGGATGGTGTAAGTAATTATAGGCTGCTGGCAACCAATTATTGGCTGTTGAAGGACTGATATAAAGAATTTGAGAGTTAAGAACAGAAACAGAATTTGTGCCAAATGACACATTTTAATGGGAAACAGACTGTTATATTCACTCACTATTGGCAATCTCAGTAAGGAACTATCTTGTTGATAAAAATTATTGCATTCAGAGAATCCTAAATGTAGTACCTCAAGTATTTAACTACTAGTAACATAACACTAAGCATTTAACTAATAGTAATGTAAGTAATTCACTTAAGAAAGCCCACACAAAATCAAAAGGATTAAGTCTATCTTCTACTGAGCAAATCAACGTAACCACATTTTAATGCAGCCAAGGAGGCTGAGAGGTATCAAAACATGAGCATAAATTTAAAATTGTTTTAAAAATAGCTAGTTTGGGGGTTTAGACTACACTTATTTGCTGTCTTTAATAACAGTCCTCAAGAAAAGGTAGAAATGTTGCTTATTCTGTTTACCCACTTGATTTTTTGCAAACGTTGGCTAGTGACAGAAAGCATCGACCTGATCCTGTACACTGGGCACAGAAAAACATGTATTTCAGGGCCCTACAACGCAATCCCTAAAGCACATGCTCAGTTTGAGCATGCACAGTCCCCTCCGTGTTCAGTGAAGCATCAAACTCCTCCTGCACTGAAGGATGCTATGAGAGCTGAATTTTTTCAGGGCTGCAGTAACAGCAGATGCTTTAAAACACTCTTTGGATATTTATTCTGCCTGTTTCCCAAAGTTTATTACTCCACAAGCCATGAAAGATCAGAACCACAGCTCTGGAAAGACTTGCTATAGAAAAGAGGGGAAAGAGAGGCAGGGCAGGTTAAGGAGTAGGACTGAATGTCAGGAGCCAGCCCAGCAGTGTTGGCCACGCAGAGGCTCGTTGGTGCCATGGCAGACCAGGAGATCCAGCAGCAGGAGATGGGTACTCACCAGATCAAGGAACGCTTTTCTCTCCAAGTCGAGTGTTTGGACCCGTGCTCGCAGCGCCAGAATTTCCTTGTCCAGTCTGCTGTTGTGCTCCATGGCCTTCTGTAGCTCAGTCCTGTCTGTACAGAACAGAAAAAACAGGTCACCAACACTGGTTTGGACCTTGACCTCCACCAAGCTCAGAGGGGAGCTAACACATGAATAAGGATTCTGAAATTGCATTGCCCTTATGCACTGGCGTATGTGTGCAACAGCACAGAGGGGAGTTCCCCGTACATACAGGAACACATTCTCTTACTCACATAGTAGAGGTTTATGTTTCTGGAGATCCAGATTCAACAGCAGTGCTATGTTTATTACAGGAGCACAGCAGTCTCTCCATAGTTATTCCAGGGATACAGTTTACCTCTAGATCATGGCAAATGCCTCACCTCAGATATTTAGGTATGGGTTTGACAGATAACTAGGGTAAGCTTTGAAAAACCCAAACAGCCAAATTTCTTATTTTCATCCTAAAATTCATTATTTGCTACGAGCAGAAGCACAATCACAGTTAATGTATCAGTGTTGTGCTAGCATTAATATTTATGAAATGGCCTGTACAGTAAAAATTATGGTTGCATACCAACCTTCAAGTCTGAATCAATAAACATATGCAACCGTCACACCAGTTAATGCAGACTACC
>JANHGO010002633.1:0-29400 GCA_024606505.1 Aquila spilogaster
CCTTTCCCGTCGTTTTCCTGTTTCACCAGCTGCAACTTTATGTAGGCATGTGAGCATCCAAGCCTGAAAGCATCAATCACAAAACATTTCAAATGATAACACAAACTGGTGCAACTGCTCCTCTGTACAAACTGATTAATGGGGTATTTAGGAACCAGAATATTCTCCCTCTTAAAATTGGCAACAGAATTTTTTTTGTCCTTCACTTCTTTTCTCTTAAATAAGAACTGTGACACTAAATTCATACCTTCGACTCAGAATTGGGTTCACTGTGGGAAAGAAAGCCCCTAAATTAGTGGGGAGGAAAGGAGAAGACTTAACAAGTAATTCTAAAACCCTACACTGCAAATCTCCAAGCAAACCGGGTTGTTCTGAGCTCCTGATTTATATCTGTATTTCAGATATCACAGCAGCATCAAAAAACACAACTATGAATCCACAGAAATACATCACAAAAATCTTATTTACTTTTTGGGTTTGGCTTTGATGTTTCCAGAGGGTTTCTCCTCCACCCAGCCTTTTGCTTCGTTGCTTTCAGACTGCTCCAACAGACTTTGAACGCTGCTTTGACATGACTTTTCACTGTCCTGTGCAGATTTCCTGGAGATACAGACAAATGATAGGAGCTAAGCTCACATTCTCAGTTCCCTTTTCCCAGAAGAGAGCAAAACTGGCAGATTCTTGCAAATGAGAGTAACATCTACCACCTAGTGGTGAAAGCTCTCCTCTACCCTACCATCGTTACCGGTGCAGCCCTGAGTGCTTCTTCACTCTTTAGCATAGATTGAGAGACGTTATGTGAAATAATCAGTCCCTGTGGACAGAGGCTCTGATCCCAGCAGCTACAAGAGCCCCACTGAATCTGATTTAGGATTTATGAACCCTGGATAACATTTAAGACAATGTACATGACTGAGTTTGTTGGTACACAGCTGCCCAAGGAAGGACAAACAGCAGGAAGCTATAACACCTGCACAACGAATTCAAACCTCCCACTATCAGGAAATGAACTATTTACAAGGATGTAAAAATAATACAATTTTAGAACGACGTTTGTTCTGGGAGAATCCGAAAACTCCTGAGAGAACTTTATGGCAATGGTGCACTGAACTGCAATCAATTTTGCTATCAAGAGCAACAAAAGGAGACCCCTGCACGGTACTGGGATGAGAGGAAGCAAACTTTGGCCACATGCACCTTGGGGGGGAAGAAGTGTTCCTTTTGTCTGAACAAATATACCAAATATATCTTGAAAACGTTATAAATTTAAGCGAAGCAAAGAAACCCTAAAATATATAGAAGCCTTAATACACAAAAAAAGGCCAAAAGTATCACTGGAGATTGCCCTGGTGAGACTTAATTCCTCCAGCCTGAAAGTGACAATAATGAAAGTGTTTATATCCAGATTTGTCCCATGACAGACTAACTGCCTCCTGCAGTGCAGAAGCCAAAACATAGTTTGTCTCAATGATACTCAGTTCCAAGATTTTTGTGTAAGAAAATAAAATATCTGTTTGCCAAGTGATACATAGAGAGTCATTACACCTACCAGTGTAACACAATTGGTGCTGAGGCGGATTGCAGTTACCGTTTAATAGTGCAAAATAATCTTGCTTGACAGTTTTAGGACAGGAAATGAAGAAAAAGAACATATTTTAAATTGAAACAGCAAGAAAAAAATTTATGGAGACAGAATGCAATTTCCTTTGTTGGAATGTGACCAGAACAGCAGATTTAAGGAATCACGAAACCTATTAAGGCACATGAGGGTATAAAAGTACATTGCTCTGTGTTAAGAGTGTCTGGAGCATGGGTCAATATTACAGAAAGATGAACTCAACGCACTACTGATTCTCTGCCAATTTCTGTGTTTTTCAGCCTTGTAACATGGTATTGCTCTGCAATACTTGTCCAGGAAATAGGCTCAGCTCACCTGGATTGCGGAGAGTCCTCCTGAGAAGACTCTCCTGCTCTGAGCAGAACCTGGGCAGGGGTCTCCAACCTCTTGGCTTTCTGAAGGCTGCAGCCGGGGGAAGGCCTCTCCCCACCTAGGCGGTCCTGTAACACGTTTTCTTTGTTGAGATTCACATCAGAATATGGGCAGCCAACTAACCTGTGTTAAGAGAAAAAAAGAGAGAGAAGTTATGATGCGTGTTCCTATGTTCCTAAGCCACAGTCTCAGTGGCCTCAGGCAGATACATCCATTAACAAATCCAGAAAAAGTGAATCCAAAAACTCATCCAGATGAAGACATTATTACCCAGTTTTAGGCATGGGAAAGCAGAGGATCAAACGGTAGATCTGGAAACCGAATTTATATTTTTAAAGAGTCATCCTAGAGAATAACAGGAGATCTTCCAGTGCTGTCTGCTCGTCTGAACATTTCATGAAACAATAACAGCCTGCAACTATCATTCTGTACAGTTCAAAGCTCTTTATCACATTATGTACTACTGGATCCTCAGTATCTAAGATTGTTTTAGATCCTCCCATCTAAGACTGTTTTCTTGCTCTGTAAAATGGTTTTATCAAGAAAAACTTTCCTTTTCCAAGAACATATGAAATGCAAAGGTAAATCTGTCATCCGAAACCCAGGAAGAAAACCCTCTAACTCCAATATGGTGTTAGAAACCACAACACAAGAGCTCTCTCCTCACTCTTATGCTCTAATCATACACCAGCACTCTTTTCCTCTTTAGCTACTGCCTTGCAATATTCTTGGGCATATTATTTTACATAAGTAATTCCTTCAGTAATGCTGGAATGTAGAAATTGGAGTGAATTAATCTATGCTATGTTGTATTGCAGTTGGAACAAATATACTGCTATAAACTGAATTTATGGTGGAAAAGCTCATTTAGACACAAGAGGGAGCTGCAATTACACTAATAGCTGTCTACAGAACACCCTGTGATAATTTCAGTGCAGTGCAGGTGCTTGTTGCTGCATTATTATTACAGACAGCACTCAGATGCTCCCAGACAGAACCCTCCTAAGATCTCAGATACATACGTATAATGCGTTCCATATCGCGGCCCCCTGACATGACCAATACCATGACAGCCTGGAGTGGGACACGTTTGTCCCACTGTTCCCACAGGATCAATAGCACCTGGAAAATAAAAAAAAAAAGGTAAATAGATTTGTAAAAAGCTTCCTACCTCTGAAGAGCAGGCTGCGTTCTGGGAAAATTATTCATGACAACAATATGATATCGTCTACATTACCTAGAGGGACTTGCAAAGTATGTCCAGTTTTTGCACACCAGCCTACAGGATGAACATCAGGGCTGTCTGCATCGACCCAGAAATCATAATTACAGTCCCAGCCATCAAAATGTATCTAAAAGAAGCACAGTCTCAGTGAGAGATACAGTTAAGGATATGACTCAGCTTTTATTTTAACTTCCCCCTCTGTTTCACCTTGCTCAACATGGAGCTGATTCACTCAGTCTTTCAGCCAAGCACAACCATCCTTTGTGCTCAATTTGTTTTCCCGACCCCTCTGTCTGTCTTTTACAGAAGCACCACATTCTGGTGACACAGTCAAACCACATGGTCTGCAAGAAAACACCGACCATGGGGTGCTCCAGGGCCCTCCACTCAAGTCTAAATATATACAAACATAACTGTTTTGTTAATTGTCTTATTTCCTACAAATCCCAAAACACCACAAACTTGGCAAGTTTTGTAGTGAACAAACTAGAATTTTCTGCTGGATAAAGGGATGAGTAATAGCTGGTTCAGATCCAAGTCAGGCAAACAGAAACTAAGGATCACTGCTATTTAAAGGCTACTGGGCTGTTAATATGGCAAAGTTTCAAACAGAGGTATGAAGTGAATATCTTGCCATTAAACACTGGCAAAACTTGGCTTTTGCTTACAACCACAGTGATGAGATTGAGAATCAAACAAGCAAGGGAAAGCAAATGCCCCTCCTGCCCATGGAAGCATCCTTTAGGAAGGACACCTGTGGCCAAGAAGCCCCCATCAGTGCAGCTTTCACCTTAGCCAACTGATACTTAATCTCTCAGAAACAAAAGCACATCTGACATCCTGACAGTACATTAATATGAAAACAACCAGTTACAATGCACCTATGCAACAAACTCACATAAGTGAACGAGGCCACCTCCTACATGAGCCAGGATTTAACTTGCTTTTGGTGTCCCTTCAAGTGTGTAAGGAATAAATAAATTCAGGCAGCTTCCCACCAGTAGAACATTACTGCTACCTTCACTTGTACAGATCACAGATGGAAAACCACTCTGTCAAACCTTATTTCAAAACAGTTACAGTAAAACAGTAACTAACAGTACCAGGCAATTCCATTAGATTTCAATAGGACAAACAACAGAAATCATTTCCAGCTGGGCAGGCCTGTAGGCTAGACTGTCTGCAAAGCATTTGTTTGCTGCTCCTCACATCAAATGGGTATTTTTTTTGTACTGCCAATCACTACGTTACTTAGCACAAGAGCTCTGCACTTCAAAGCAAGGTCATACCTTAATACGATGGTCATCTTTGTCTGTTATGGTTGCCACTCTTATCAAGATGGGATTTCTTTTGTCTACAGCCTCCAACTTCATATTAACTTGGAATCCGTGAGCAGGACGCTGTAAGACAAGATTGTAAGCAGAATGCTAAGAAGTCAAGGCAGTTGCAACTAGTCACCTTCTCTGAATAAAATGTACTTGGTTTTTCATCTACCATTCAAGTGCTTTTGCAGCTTTTGCCCCCATCTCATCTGGCAGACTATTTCAGAGGTTAAAAACAGAGTTTTCTAAGAAAATAAGCTGTCCATTTGTCAGCAGCCCAAAGTTACTCAAGGAGAAACCCGAGCCTTCCAGTGCAGAGCAGCGTCTCAGTCAGTGCAAGAGGCTCTTCTTTGACAGAATAAAAAAGACCAAACACAACCACAAACTGCACTGGCAAACAGACTGAACAGCCTGACAGGAAAACTGCTCAACACAGCAGAGATCACCTCACATCTGACAAGGACACCAGCCAGCTTGCTGCTGTCCAACACCTGAAGCACACTGCTGCGCACACATCTCCCTTCACTACACATCATGACATCCCTCCCATCATCACATTTGGTGCATGTGCTGGGAAACACATTTGGTTTCATTTCAGTGCAACGCAAATTTTTTCCTCTGACACTGAGATTTTGTCCTACCTGCAACGTGGCACTACAGGGCACCCCCTCTTTCTTCCCACTCCAAACCTCAAGTTTCTCTTTGGTCTTCTGAACTGGATGCAAGCCTTTATCCACAGTCTTTCAGCCAGGTGGTAGAACAGAAGGCAGACAGTCTACACTGCTTGTAGTTTTAAGAGATTCTTATTGAGACAGCCAACACTGTCTGAGTTTCTTGAGGAAGGAGTTTGAGTGCTAAAGAACAAAAAGCTGCCCAGAAGATGAGCGAGGCTACTTGAGCATTGCTGAAGGGCTGCTACCTTTTTGCAATGGCATCTGAATGTTTATGAACTGACAGACCAAGACAATGAGTTGAAATAGTGATGCTGACAGTGGTTGTCTCCTCTTGTGTTTTTGGGTGGACAAGAAGGCAGAAACCCAGACACAAGATCTGCTGCTTGTGCTAATGATCAGTGTCTCCATACTACATATATTAGCTCTTGAAAACTGTTAAAAACTAATTCAGTGAGAAATGCCAGTTCTGGCTCTCAACTCATATTTTTATATACTGATTTCCTGTAATTGCTAGCTGGAAAAATAGTAATAATAATAATAATAAAAAAATCAATAACTCTGCCATCTATTTGCACTTCAGACCAACCAAGCCAGAAAAATAACAAGATTCAATCTTGGAAGAGTTCTATTAACTGTTGCTATATCAAGTGTCTTCTTTTATTTTTTTTTTTCTGTTTCAATTTCAAAAAACAGACTCGGATGTTAATTTATACTCCTGAGTTTCATGAGAGTCAGAGTACCATTCTCTCACAGCCAGGCATTGAAGTAATGCCTTCAGAAGCAAGGGCTGTGGAAATTGATATAAAGCAGGACGAGTCAGACAAGGCAGCTGCATTCCCCCTTGGGAAGATGCTTCATTTCAGAAGAATCCAGAAGAGGGAGTATCCATGTGAAAAAGGCCCCACGTACTGTGCAAAAGCCCTATGATCTTCAGGTGACATTTCTCTTTGGATTCTGGAAATCTGAGGAAACAGTGCTGGAATGACAGATTACTGAGGACTTCAGACTGGTGGTTCTAAGTAGGTTGCACTTCACTGTTCCCACTGTCAAAGAGTTTTATTATCTTTCCAAAATATTTGTCTCTACAACGCTAGTTCTATTGTTCCTCTGCTGAGCAGAAGATCGGTTGCTGCATTCCTTCTCTCTTGTATTCTGCAGGCTCCCGTTTTCCAGCACTGTTTATGAATACAATGCAGAAAAAGAGTGAGCCTACACTGGGGGTAACAAACCAATGATAAGCCTCACTCGTTACCCAGCATGCTGCCTCCAAGGTGGTTCACATGCTATGCTCCATGACTGAGATGCAGCCTGCCCAACTCTGGCAAACCTAAATCCAAGGGATGCTTTGGAGATCAAGCACACGCAGGCAACTCCAGCTATGGCCCTACAGTTCTCTAAAGAGGCAATAAAGCCTCTTCACATGACACCCACCTCACAGCCTACAGCAACTTCAAATGAACGCCTGCTGAAATCCACCAATTATCAACTTTGGCTGGATTTTTACCTCCCTTATCTGGAGCCACCTTGATTGCTTTTTCTTCCTCAGTCTCAAAGAGCTTGCCAACACAAAATAAGGGAGGGATGGAGGTATTAACCTGCAAGTCTAACTTTATCAAAAGGAATCAAGGGAAATGTCACAATGGCACAGAAAAGTTCTGTGCAAGATTTAGTGAGGTGAATCAGCAGCATGGAAGATGCTGGTGAGGAAAAAAACCAAACACCATCAAAACTTGGGAGTTTATTTAAGAAGTTATTTTAAAACCTTTTGTTTTGCTTTTGCTCACAGTGAGATTCCAGATAATCGCACGGTAAGAAAATGAAGCTCATGTTCCTATGGTTAAGAGAACTATCTTCAGATTTAGCCTGCGGGATGGTCTCATTCCACCTAGGAGTTTGGCAGAGATGCTCTGTCACCTGGTGGTATGCTTATTCCTGCAGAGGGCACAGATGGCTCCTTCCTAGAAGCACCAAGATTTTGTTTTGTTTTAGCAGCACAATTTTAGCAGACAATTTTAATCTCAGACTCAAAGTAAAAAACACACTTTCATCCTCTTGGCACAGTCATGGTGAACTATCATAAAATAAAGCACTTAGAAAGAAAGGGAAGATAGTATATGGTTCCCCTGCTCTCCTGACTTAGGAAAATCAAAGAGATTCACCAACCAGCTTGAATGCTCTTGCTGGGGCTGCCTGCGAGTTGGTCTCTACCAAATATTTCTCCCATGAGAAGGCTTTGGGATCCTTGTATCCTGAAAAACATGGAGAATTAACATTTAAGTAAGAAAACCCCACAGTTGCTACAAACAACAGAAAAACCTCCATGTAACATATGGCTATAATGTTAATTGAGCACTTAAAAATGGATGGCATTGGAAAGTGATCCGTTTATTCATACACACTACTTATAGCACATACAACAGCACTGCAAGTTTCCCAAGCTTCTACACAAAATCTTAACTCCAATCTGAAAAACCTGAAGAGTTTTTTTTTTCCTGTACATCTTAACCCATCCTTATTCTGTTGAGAAAGCTGGCAATTGAGAGCTAGTCAGAGGTTTCTGTGATGTGCAATGGCAACACTAAATTAATTTCCTATTTTATTAACTATTCTATGTGAGAGAGCCTGCCCATTTGTAGAAACTTCTTGTCTCCTCCAACCTATTCATCCATACCTGAGTAGAATTAGCAGTCTGGACGTGAAAGGCTCCATCACCATTACACCTGCCTACCTGAGTACCTACACTGCTGTGCTTCTCTAACACAGTAGGATGTCACTCTTCACCAACAACTCCTAAACTACATTTAAGAAAGTGCTTTACTTTTTTTTTCTTCCCATTTTAGTATTTTTTAGCCTCAACATTGTTCGCTTTAGGCAGGAGGGCCCAATCACTAATTGCATAGGACAGTCTGCAAATTGCTGCACATAAATCTTTTAGTAGAGAAATGAGAATTGACTGCTGATTCTCTGAGGGGCACAGGCAACTGTGATGTGAGTAGTGGAGCTGTATACCACAGCCTTGTTGCACATTCCAGAAGCAGGAACAGATGTGGTGCTGTTGAAGAGCCTATAACCCCTTTAGCATCTGCAGTAAAAGGCACAAAGGCTAATTCTTCCACTGCAAAGGCAGCGTGTAGTGGTACCTACTCCACTAAACTTGATATGCCATAAGTAATTACAGAATTTCTTGCTCCAAAGCTGTCAATCTAGCTAACAGCAGACGTGATTTTTTAATTACTATTATTTTTAAGACAAATGAAAACTTCCATAGCCCTGAAAACAACACTGATTTTCCTGCAGGTTCTGTCCTTTTTCATTTGCCCACATTATCTCCATTTACTGACTTCCAACGAAGCAGAAAGAGATGTGGCTTCAGTTGCTCCTTCATTTTCAGAAATTCCATCTCATCATCTACAAAATCATGATACTGATTCCTCTTTTTTTCCAACTCACCTTAGAGGAAATTCTGAAAATAGCTCTAATTTCTTTCCCTCTGAAATCAAATTCAATTGCAAATTACCAAACCTTGTTCCTTTGCTTGAAAGAGCTGTAAAACAAACGACACTGGCAAAAACTATGAACAATAACATTGTTCAATCAGTAAAGAAAAGAGTCAATCTGTAACTTGCAAACATATAATTATGTGCAAGATAAAGCCTGCAGGTTTTTTGACTGAGGGAGGAAATGTCTCACTTTCAACATACCAGGTGGTGTTGTCAGTGGGGTTCCAGTTTCTTGGCAGTAGCCAACAGGACGAATATATGGGCTGCTAGATTCACACCTGAATCAAAGAGGAAAAGTTGGCACAAGTCAATTTTAAAGCAAAAAGAAAAGCAGAATTTCAAATGCTCTCCGATATGCCTTTGCTAGGGTAGCAGATGCTTTCAGTGGGTGTGATCATGGTGTAAAAGACAAGCATTGCCTTGTTAGAATTTACACCCTTAAGTTATCAAGGTATTCAAGCTACCTCAGATGTCTGCTGCTTTAAAACACAGCAACAACGATACAAAAGCCCCAACCCCCCACACGGACCATACAAACCACAGTTCAGCCTGGATATAAATCATCCATGCTAAAATATAGAGGAAGCAAGCAAAAGAAAACTCAAACACTAGTCCCTAACTGAAACACAATTACTGTGCAAGAAGGGGCAATGACTTCTAACGTCCTGACAAGAACTGCACATGAGCCATTATTTCCAACTGAAATCTACTGGTGGTTTGCCTGTTTCCTATTTTACTGCAAATATAGATACTCTGAGATCCTGAAGGAGGGGATGGGTCCATTTGAGACAGCCCCTTTAGTCACAAACTGTGTTTTCAGCCAAATGCTACTTTGAAGCTTTGTTTGCTTGTGTCTCCTATTAAAATGTTCAAATTCCAAACAAAACACGGCTTGGAAACAAAGCTTCACAGACTAAAATGGTAAAAGAACTAGATCTAACGTGCTGCAAATGGAAACAGCAGTGTTACAAGGTTCTGGATGATATCTTTTTGGCACAGAAAGAAAAAACCAACTTGGCACCTATTCTGAAGAAGAATAAAACAAAACAAACAAAAACAAATAAAAGGAGGTGGGGAAGAAAATACAGAACACCGACCAAGTCGGTGCTACGTAGATAAGCACATGCCTTGTGTTGCGTTCACAGGCAAATTGAAAGAAAGTTTCTCCATTCATGTGGGCTGGAAATCACAGGCCAAAGAGAGAATATGTTTCCTAGATTAATATTTTACCTGGCCTCAGCATTCAGGGCAAGAACCAAGATTCTCACATGCGGAACAACTGTAGTGGAGGACAGGACTTAAAAGCTTAAACACTGGCAATCACTTCTATTTTCAAAGTCCCTTATCTAAACTCTGCTGAAGCAACTGGGAAGATTTCTACTGATTTCAGTACTGCTTCCAAATGTAAGCTCGCAGAGAGAGTTTGTGAGTTTGCCAACATCCATTACTGGTTCTAGAGGATGTCACTAATCAGAAATGTTTGTTACCAGTGGAGCAGCTTACTCTTTCTTTATTTCTCCAAAGGATAACATGAACCTGACTCCCAGTCAACAGTTGCATTACCTTAACACTGCACTGGCAGTTCAAGCTAGTCCCACTGACTGTGCACTGAACCAACTAAAGAGTCATCAAACAGCAGGAGAAACTACTGTGACACTTTGTAAAAGCCCCAAAAATCATTCAGATATTTGAAAACTGATTTAAGATCCCCACTTTAGTGACTACATTTAAAATATCAGCTATCACCCTTAGAGAAAGAGTGAAATAAACTGCAGTAATACTTGCAGACATATAATAGAAACAGATCCTCTGTACCAGTAGTCATAAGTCTCATCCCAGTTATCAAAATGAATTAGCAGGCGGTTATCCACCATGTCACTAATGGTTGCGACACACATCAGTGATGGATGCTTCTTGTCCACTGCCTCTAGTTTCATTCCCAGACGAAAACCAGATGGCGTGACAGGCTAAGGAACAGGACAGCAGGAAAGAGAAATCAGTCATATTCTAGCTTAGGCCATTTAAACTACTGTTGTAAACTTGTTAGTTGCAAGTTATAACCCCAAACCCCACAGACCAAAACTCAGGCCACTAGCAAGAGGTCTACAGATAAGACTTCCATGTGCTCTGGCAGTAATTGTTATATTTCTACAAAAGAGCTGTGCAGCCTGAGTAACAGAATCCGCAGGGACACAGCAACACAAATTCAAAGGCTAAGATGCACAATTTCCTGCTGCTAGGTATTGGCTAAGGCTTAGAGCACTGCGAGTCCTCTCTTACTGGTAGAAAAATGAGAGAGTCTTCACAAACAGAGCTCTATGGCTAGGTCCAGATCCCACTGCAGTTGGTGCACTGTCCATCAAGAGCACTGAATGCATGGGATTGTGGACTTAAGTGTCATCTGAGTAACACAAAATGGGAAACTGTGTTACTCAGAATCTGAGGCTAACAACCGAAAAGAAAACAACAGTGGGTGAAGGATGAAAAATACTCAAGATCCATAACCTCATAATGAATCCCAGGGTGCACATGAGCATGCCGCTGAAAACCAGAAATTATTTTGGAAATGATTAAATTAGACAGAAGTGACACAAATATCTTGACTGTAGGGACACTGCAAAACAGACTGTTGTAATATATTTAACAAATGGTAGAGTAAATCTTTTTCTCCAGCACTAAGGAAGAAGGGAAATACAAATTCTCTGTCTGGAAAGCCAGTGACTCAGGGAAGGAAGAAAAATTGTACTAGTTTCCCATCTCACAAATAAATCACAGCAGGAAATAGCTCGCATCTGACTGTCCCGAGGTCGTACCTCTGACATGAGCATATTAAAAACACGTAAATATTCTGGTCAAAACTTGCTTAGCATCAGACCTGTTTGAAAACATCTTGTATTCCATATAACCACTTACAGTGCTGAGGGTCTTAAAAAGGCTTTTTGGAGCTGCTTGAGCTTTGCAGTTCTTCAAATAGGAAGTCCAATTAAATTCTCCCTCCTTGAAACCTAGAAAGAGAGATAAAAAGATTGTTTTACACAGCCCTGTTACATTCAGATTGTTTTTCAGAAATGGAAATTACCTAGGAAGAATATGAACTTTGCATGATAACTGCTCTTCTACAATCTTCAGGGGTTATGCATTTCAGCTAAAACATCCCTCTCTCTTTCAGTACAATGTCCAATCATTAATCTCAACCTTCAAATGATCCTAGGAAATTGAATGTAGGAAAGAAAGTTCTGAACCCTGAAGAAGCTTCTTGCTTTACACGCTCATCTGAGAGTTTCTAATCTAACACCGTCAATCTTTGGGAACACCAAAAGGAAGTTGTTTTGTTCTTCTGTGATTCACTGTCTTAATTGCACTTATTTCTGTTTAGCCACTCAGACTGAGCTCTACAATGAAGTCATACTAAAAATGAAACATACACAGCCAGGACAGGTAGCTCTCAGTAGAATTTATGCTTTCTTGTACACTGCTATATTGCATTCATACCTTTAGGAGGGAGCAGCTTATGACTTGTTTTTTCACACCAGCCAACAGGATGGATGTCTGAGGAATCAGCATTAACCCAGAAGTCATAGCACTCCGGATAGCCGTCAAAATGTAATCGCATTCGATATCCTTGTACCTGTGAGCAGGGGAGTTCTGATTATCATACATGGTCACACAGAACTTAAATACTCATAAAATGCTCCTCCCATATTTGAATTTTTATATAAAAGATCTAGTTTTATTTCTCCTCATCTACATCTCCCACTTTCCATGCTCCTCCTTCCTCGCTTCAAACTGCTGACGATAAAACTGGTCAGAGCAACTGAAGTGCCCTCATATTCCATGCGCCGTATATTCCTGTGCTGCAACATCTAGAATGCAAATGCAGCAGGAGAACATTTGTATCCATACCAGCTCAACACAAATTTCATGGAATTGAAGAAGCATAAAAGCATTTCAGTTTGCTTATGCTTAGTAAATCTTAGGGCCTAAATGCATTGGGTTTTTTCACACTGATTCATTTCAAAAGGAACAGGTGTGTTATCATTACGAGTTACAGCTGCACAAATCTGACAGTAGGATTTCACATATAGATTCTTAATCACTTAACACTATTCCTTCAGTGTTACTCTGAAATCCTCCTATTCGTTAATGAACTAAAATACCATTCCTATGTTTCTGCTTTTTATTTAAAAAAAATACCACAAATGTAAACAGGATTTTTGGAATCAAAGATAGGAATAGCAACTACCTCTGCCACTGTAAGAACACAGAATCGAGAGGGGTGCTCAGGATCCAGCCCTTCTAACTTCATTCCAACTTTAAATCCATTTCGGCCTTGTGGGAATGACTGACACTGTGAGAGGGAGGAAAAAAAAAAAGAAGCTTCTTTTTAATTCCTGAAGGGAAAAAGCTATTGCACAGCAGTCATCAGATATATTTCAGGTTTCGAATTTTCAGCTCCGCGTGGCAAATTCTATCTGTAAATGATAGCTGCTTTAACAGACGAGCACAGGTACAGAGATCAATAATGGCATGTTCACTGTGTTTCAGGTTCACTTGTTATCCTAATTAACCTCTGAAAAACACTGAACCATGAGTCTGTTGCAATTAACTGTGAACAAATCTTTCAGCAGATGCAGAAATGAGCTCTATTCAAACACAAAAGATCCCCCTTCACAGCTCAGTGTAGGAGGGCTGGCAGAAACAAATAGATAGGAAAGCTAAAATCATTCTGCCTGTGTCAGCACGAGGTCAGCAGGACGGATTTTCCCAAAAGGTAACTTCTCATCTTCAAACAGTAGAAGGGATAAAGCATGTTTAATCTGGAGCCCATTTACACAGCCATTCCAGAAAACGTTTGTGGTTTTCATTTATTTGCAAACTCAATCCAAATTAAATATTTGGAGTATAGTACAGGCCTCAGAATTTTAACCAGAATTGCAAATAGCTTACTGCATCCAATGGAGTACCCCACTTTCCTTCTCACCTCACCCTGCAGGCTGCAAACAGCCCTTCCCTTTAAAGGATTCACTCAGAGTTAACTTCTAATTCAGGCTGATGCACTGGAATGCAGAAGCAGCTTCACCACACTTAAATTAATACCTAAATTCTCTCAATTTCAGTGGATCTTCCACAACTTCCACCCTCCTTTGTAACAATTCTCACTGAGGTAATATCTAACATTCATGACCTGACTTACTATTCCCTACATAGGAAGGTTGGGAAGACTGCTGTACAACCACAGATGAAACACAGGACATATGGAAGACATTAAACTGTTCCTCTCCAGCATTACTTAGAGATTGCCTAACAGCTGATTTATTCAGAGCTACCCAAAGCAGACTGAAACAGTCATTGTTTATTTGTGACTGGGACTCAATCCCTATTTTTTAAAGTGCTGCTTTTGGATGAGGCTCACAGGGTGGATGTTTTGTTTCCACAGTGCCTCAGGGCTGGAAACAACTGGGTTTTACTGCCTGCTTGCACCAAAATAGCTAATAAACCTAACTGCTGGTTTGAGGGTAGTCTCCAGTTCTGCTTCCATCGGGTTAGTGATTCTGTGAGATTGCCTGAGAAAAACACAGCAAGATCTGAAAAAGCCACCAACCTCTCTGAACAGTCTGAGGGGAGCAGCTGGCATCCGTTCCTCTTCTAGGTAGGAAATCCAGTTCCACACCTTCTTCTTTGCAGGAACAACTGAGTAATCAAAAGAAAACCAAAAATGAATGTTCTTCTCAGATGCATCCCGTTCTGCCCTCTCTTCTCTTTCTCCTCCCATTTCTGCAAGTAATTTTTTAGAGCACCCGGAGCATCTCCAGACTGCTCCCTGCTCCGGCGCACAATTACTCGTACAGGAGGCAGCTCCACGTTCAGCTCAGCCACATGCACATCAGTGCTGTGTCTTGCTGTGCCCCTGAGGAGGCAGTGTGACCCAACTTTTTGAGGAAACGTACAAATTCCAGCAGCAGGACAACCGTGCTCGTTTCTCATTAACCAAAATTGATGGCAGCACAGCTCAAATAAGTTGTGGCCCCTGGATTGCTGGCAAGCTGCCCGTGGAGAGCTGTTACAGTAATACCTGGACAAAATATAACAGCGTAAAATTGTGGAAAATAATCCCTTCTCCTGATATTTTACAGAGAAATAAGGGATTAGGTAGGAACTAAAGGACAGCACAAATGGGAATGTGTAACTGCATCTAACATAAACCTAACAAAACAAATGAAAAAGCAAGTGAATTTGTGTTCACATGATTTTTTTAATATACAGGTACATGAATATATGTACTTATAACCTGCTAATACCATAGTGCATCTACTAGAGAGGCAGCTGTCGGTACACAGATGATGAAGACAACCTGGCGTGTGCTTGGATTCATTCTAGTACAACCACGGTCATACATACAAAATTTTGCTTTGAATGCATATTACAAACCTCCCCCCAGTTTACACAAGCTAGCTCCCTTAAGGTATGTAATAAATTTAACCCAAGGTCTATCATCAATCCCATGTTGTTTACAAGTCATTTGCTGTTGGGCATTTGCTGTCTGTGGTTATGAAGCTCTCTAAAGTCAATGGAGAAAAGACTCTTATCGGCTTCAGCGAGCTTTGCATCCGGCTGTCTCCTTCCAGATCCTCTGTGCCGTGCCCACCACGCAGGCAAACCTCCTATATTCTTGCTAATAAGTTTCAGAAGACTGACTGTGGTAAGAGGGTTATGTACCTCATAAGCTACTCTGAATGCGAAATGAGCTCTTGTCCTCTCCTCTTCTGTTTACTACTATTCATTTTATAATAGCTAGTAAAAAATAATAATCTATAAACATTAAAGAAAAGAGACTATGAGCTTAGCTCACCTTGTTTTATTGGTTTAGTGTTTCTGCGGCTTTTCATATTATTTGATTTATTCTTCTCCTAGACACAGATACGTTAAAAAAAAGTTTAGCAATATTGTTGTTTCCTCCCTCTTTGATCATCTCACAATGCATGTACAATAAGGATGTAACATGGATCTAACAGGAGTATTAGCTAGCATTATGTCCCTTTGAATAATCCTGCAAGAACATTAGTAGGGTATGTTACACACTTAACTTTGATCCTGCAGTATCCCAAAATGCTTTACAAATTATTTCATATGGTACTAAAGTTCATTCAAATATGGCCACTGAAGAGCAGTAGAGGCCCACTATCTCCATTAGGAAATGAAGGATCTGCTTTCTGCAATGCAGGATTTACTGCTCACGTAAGCAACCTTGCTGCAATGCTCCATTTTCCTTTTGCTTTCTGAGGTTCTTATGTCCACCTATGCCAAACAATGGATAGGGGAAAAAACAACATACCACTTATGAAGCCCTGAAATTCAGAAGCAGAAGCTTCAAGTAATTACCATCATAGATGAACACCCCCAAAATAGGTTTCCTTGCGACACACTTGGAGCTAAACTGCCGTTCATAGCTTTATGAAGTTTTCAAACCCGTGTGAATTCACCCAAGGTTGTCATTCCTCAGACAGAACCCCAAAGGGCAAAATGTGAAATGCAAAGCTGCCTCCCAAAACACGCCCCAGACGAAACAGCGGGACTATTTCAAACAATGAAGAGGAGAAAAGGAAGAGACAGAAGTACTTCTGCAAACATATGTACTTAAAAACCTCTCAGGCACATCACAGAGAAAGCTGAGCAATAAGATGTGTTAAACTGTTCATGAGATCAGAAACTGCAGTTTGCATTACCAACAAGCACCTACTCCAGTGGCTCTGCATTAGAAAAACAAGTGCAAGACACAAATACAGACGTAATGGTTCAGGCCTGAGATTGCATGCATGGTAGCAGAGTGCAGACTTGCACAAAGAAAGGCCCCTCAAAGAAGTACGATGCTAAATGAATGTTAAGATCAAATCACAACTGAAGTACTGTTCATACACCATTAATAGCAGTTTCTAGTGGTATACTGTAGGTACACACAAGTACATAATAAAAAGAAATCAAATTCTGCTGTTGGACACTAGTCTTCAGCATCACACAGCATTCCTTGACTGTAATTAGGCATAATATTTTGGGGGGCATGTATTTTAATTATTGTGAAATACATTCAGTGCACAGGGCTGTAATGACAGCTATATTCAGTTACAGGCTGAAATCTGCCCTGGACTTCACATGAGCTGTTCACCAATAGTGACTCCTCACACTTCAGAGCTGAGCAGTGACCCAGCCCGCCCTCATGGGTACAAAACAACTCCCCTTGGTTCAGCTGTCACCATGCAGTGAGATGTAAGCCACAGAGTTGTACATGCTCTTTACAGCTCTCCTTAAAGAAAAGACATGCAGCCTTATTTACCTCATCCTCATACGTATTTTCCTCATCATCCTCAGACTCCAAAGGCAATCTTCTCTTCCTTCTGAGCCGTTTCACAGGTCTATCAGCCTCATTTACCTGACAGCCAATGCTGGCATTAAGATTTCTACCATTTCCCCTGCTTCTGCAACCATCTGGAATTTCTCTGGTATCACTAAACATTCAAAATTGAAAACAAAATCACATTAAAAGCCCGGCAGTATTCTTGTGGTATTCCCACTGCCTCTGTACCTCTTTGGCAGAACGAGGTTCATTTACCTGTCCCTGTGCTGCTGAGAGCCTGTTTGAGTACAGAACTTCCCATTCTCAAAGCAATCCATTTGCTCGCAAGTTGGGAAATCAGAACAGGGCACGATGTCTTTGGGCACTACAGGAGCAAAGAAAAAGAAAACTATTAAAGTAAAATGTTAAAACCGTGCTTATGAAACACTTTCATGCAAGGAGTTCTGTCAAAGCCCTCTACAAACTTTCATTAAGTGAACCTCAATATGCATTGGGAGAGAATTAATTATTATCTGTGCACTGGTATACAAATAGTGTACCACCTCACTAAAGAAGAACTACTTTCATCTGTAATATTTTAATTTTGGAGAAGCTCTGCCCTATGACAAAGTATTAAACAAGAATATAATCTCAAGGCCACAACCAGGACACCATTTCTATTTTATTCCTAGTAACCCTCTAACTTGAAAGGGAAAGGTCAAGCAAGTCCATCTCGTTTAGACACTTTTAATACAGTTGGTTATGTTTTAAAACCTCAGTCTTTATATATACTTCATATACATATGAGAAAAGCTTTCACAGTCTCTAAAAAGAGCACTATTGGTGGGAAAACAGAAAAAATATTCCTTCGTCCAGCAAGGAGTACATATTAAACTTCTATCTGAATGAAAGCACAAAGACACAAGGAGTAACTCCAATGCATTGATTTACTTTCTGCTAAGAGCTGGCTTCTCCCTAATTAATTTATGTGGAATATTTTAACAAAGCACAGTTGCAGTAATTCCCATCACCAGGCATCTGCACATCCTGATGCATGCTTTGCTCAAGCAATCCAACGTGCAAACCGCACATGGGTGCTCCCATATACATCTCATTCCTACCATGCACTCAGGGCACCGTTTGTGTGCACTGGTTTGATCAATCCATTTCTGAACGCACCATTTAAAGCACTTAAAAAAAGAAAACCCAAACACAACCCAGCACACATTGCAAAACACTGAGATAGGAGCAAAATGCAAAGTGCCTCAAAACCTTTTTCATGGTCTCCTTTCCAGAACTTGCACTCACTCTGTTAAGACGACTGAATCCTTTCACTTACACCTGATTGCTCCCTGCAGCTCATCACGGACACTGGTTGGTGCTGGCTGCAATGCAGCCTGCAGTACCTGCTTGTGTCACAGCTCAAAGCCTCTCCCTGTGCTATGAGGGACCAATGATTCCAGGGAGGCAGAAAACAGAACAGGGAAATGTGCAAGGCCAACAGTGCTTGAACAGTTGCCCAAACAGAGTCCTGCTGGTAGATGGAATACAACTGGATAAAAAGGATGTGAAGATTTCTTGGTGCTGTGGTGACCACATATCAGCTGGTTCTTTGCCTGATGGTTGCTGCTGCCCCAGCACTAGCAGGCATGGAGAACTACAGCCAGGCAGCAGGAGCATGAGTGAATGCCTTGAGAGAACCTACAGAGCTTACAGTGACTCCTGAGATGAGAGAAGCCAGCAGGGAAGACAGGTACAAAGCCTTCCTACCAGAGAAAAGAAATAGTTCCAGGAGGATACTGGGGAAAGCCAATTGGCAGAAACTTGTCCAGGCAAGCAACAAGAGCAGAGTGCTGGTGTTAGAAGAAGAAATTTCCTCTGTCTGTAAGTGCGTATGATTCCAGGGATGCAGCCCTGCCTTGACCAGTGATGCAGCACTGGATCACTTTGGCACATTCACAAGGTAGCCCTACCGAAACAACAAGTAATTTGATCATAGGAAACAAGGGATTGATGTATGGGAGGCTGGCCAGCTTAACCGAGTGGTCTGGAATGAAAAAACTGGGAGGCTGGCACAGAAGTATTCTATTTTGTGCTGCTGGTTTCTGGAAGAACAAGGCAAGAAGAGGTATGCAAAGAAGAATCTGAGATACTTGTTATTCATTACATTGATGCATGTGTCTAATAACATGCTTATGTTGTCTTGTTAAAACTCCAATTCCCCTAATTTAGATTGCAGCAGCCTTGGAAATGTCAAAACTAACACTAAGCTAACACTCTATCCATAAGCAGGAATCAGGTTAGACTGAACAATCTAGAAGTTGTTGCAAAGCCAGCTCACACAGCAAGGATGGATGCATTCAGGGCCACCAACCCTGGTCAGCACAGCACTATTCCACCCACTCACACTCCACAAGCAGGTGGAGGAATCACACTAGAAGCTCCCGTTGTCTCCAGGAGCAGTCAATGAAGGCACATCTGCAGCAGTGCATCAAACAGTTGAGTTTAATACAAATGCAGACCTAATTAACTGCTGTCATGACAAGGACATCACTCACATTAAGGACAAACGCCGATGCCACTGATGAACCACTGCCCTGGAAAGAAGGGGCTCCACCTTCTCAGCATCACCCAAGGATTTAAACTCAGTGGCAGTGGGATGTTTGACCACGCTGATAAATCCAGCCCAGATCATTTCTATAACCACACTTACCTTCCACACAGGAGAGCACAACGCAGGAGCCAGGTACTGTTATGTCTGTGCAGCAATTACACTCACTTTAAATACTTCTAATATATTCAAAATAGACAGTGACTCACTCCACATGCTGTGTCAGGGAGCACTGCGCTGCTGAAACACATTTCAGTTCTGCTTCTAGAAGCTTTTTCAGAAACCATATATTCTATCTCACAGCCAAAAGCTCACCTTCCAAATCAGCGCTAGAGGCAGCAGGAGCGTCGACAGCAGCAGGAGCAAAGCTGGCTGGACTGGCATTTATTGCTGAGGCTGAAAGAGTTTCTAAGGCTTCTGCTTTCTCTGCTTCTACTTCAGTAATGATTTCTAGCATTCCAAACTCATTTAAAATGTACTGCAGGTAACAGAAGAAAGCAGGCAAATGAGCGGTAGAAAATGGGTTAGGAAAGGGAGCAGGAAGGAATAGGATTCCCTGAGAAGCAACGAGGTCTGAGACAAAAGAAATGGCTGTATGTACATACAAAAGCAGTGAAAATAACCAACAATAAAAATGAGAAACACCAACTGACTCTTCCTCAAAATGCCAGCAACGGGTTCCCAAAAATCCCAACAGTGCATTTCATTGCCAAAGGAAAGCCACGTTCGTTCTGACTGCTTTGGATGCGTCCCCCCTTTTAAAAGCCAGACTTACGACAAAAGCACCAGAAAAAAACACCTGCAGAAAACCAATTTAACGCAAACCTCTGTTCTGATGGTTCAAATCCAGCAAAGCACAATCACACTGAGAGCAAATCCCCCCAGATCTCCACGCAGGCAGGAATCACCCAGCTGTTAAAAGAAAAGTCCCGGTGCAATGGGGAACGCAGACCTCGAAGCAACACGATGCAGAGAGCTGCAGGGGCCCTTCCCAGCTACACTGCACACTCCTGGGTGACATGAGCTTCCCACAAGAGCAGAGGGACGTGGGGATATGCAGAGGCAGTGCTGCTGGACAACAGCAGGCATGAAGAGACAACAAGCAGCTCTTCTCCTTGCATGTACCCCAGAGAACCAGGATGTGCCCGGTCTAGAACAGGCCAGGAGCAAACAGAGATGCAAAGCAAGAAAACCTTACCAGGCACACTGTAAAGTGCTCAAATCACAGGGTAGCTGTGGAAAAGGAATGGCACGTGGCAGACTTCAGAGACTCTCTACCAGTTAAGCTTAAAAAAATTCTTGGCCTATGAAGGAATACTTCATTGGTCCAGATAAATTTATTAAAGCGTGCCAAATGGTGTAAATGTGCATCATTTAATAGTCCCCCACCTGCAAAGGCAGCCAAGCACCAGAACAAAACATTAAAAAACTAAAATACCTCCTTTCTGATGAGCAAATAGCTCTACGGATTAGTCACTCCTCAACCTTCTTCACTGCCTGCAACACAGAGCTACTGAACTCCAGAATGAAAGAGGCAAGTCAAAGGTGGGTTGCATTCGCAAGCTCTGCTCCAAAGCTTTTACTCACGGCCCCTTATTAGTTTGAAATCTTTTCTCAGCCATCCGTTCTTCACTCAAAACTGGCAAACTCGGTCTAAAAGCATTTTGTCACCTGTGAAGCAGGGCTCCTCATTGCATTGAGGAGCACCATTCTGCCTCTACCGCCGCACGCTTCCTGGTCCCCTGCATCCCGCCTCCAGCACCCTATCAAAGCCTCATCCCACATGTTCTTCCTCCCCCTGCCTCCTTTCGATCTGAAGTCTATATTTCTCAGGGCTTCAAAGATGCTGGACTTGCTTCTACAAAGAGCACTTCTTCCTGTGCATTCTCCCGGAGTCTGAGCATCGTTTTTATTTCAGCAAGAAATAGCTCATTACAAAGAAATGATCAGAACTCTACATTTCCTGCAGACCGGCCGGTTTAAGAGAAGAAACCTATCACCTGTCCCCACTGCCAGCACAGCACAGCATCTCCGCAGTTCATAGCCATCACTGATGAGGACAGCTCAGCACCAGGAGCAGAAGGTGGGCGGAAGGAGCATCTCCAGAGCTCTCTGTGCCATTAAGCAGCAGAGCTCCCAACTGGAGGTGGGGAAGGATGCCAATGCCATTCTGTATTAGCAGATCAGTCTCTGGGGTAGGTACTCCTGCATACAAATCAACAGCTGTGATTCAGCCCAAGCCAGGGAGGACATGGGGTTGCTATCTCTTCCTCGAACAATTCCATGGAGTACCTGCAGCCTCATTAACTGATGAATCCCACTCCAAGCCCCCAGAAGCAAAAAACTGTTACAAAAAACACTGCCATCATTATTAACAGTCCCTGATCTGCTGCTGAGGACAGGCTGTCCCATGGAGCCAACCTCCACTTTGATCCCCAGACTCTTCAAGGCAATATTGCTCACCCTTTAGGTCTGGAAATGCTTGACTGTGCTTCTATCAGGATTGCATCCTCCTTTTTACATACAAAGGAGCTCAACACAGCACATTTGTTAGTTTGAAATTGATACGACCCCTCCAGAAATAACCTGTCCTTCCTGAGAACTTTTAAAAAGGGAATTCAGGAAAAAATATACCTCACTGTGCACGCCAGAACTGGAAAACAGCAGGAAAATAAAGTGTTTCGCATTTTTTGCAGGAAAAAAAGTGTTTGGCATCTTAAGAATGAAGTAGCTTCCTGTGTAGGCAGTTATCATGTTCTAGCTAAACACTTCTACTGCGCTCACTAGCCATTGTGTTCAGTGCTCTTACCCTCTATCCTCTAACATAAAGTAATACTGTATTACTTGTTTTCTTTAATCCAAGCAAGCAGCTTGGTGCTTTGCTGGTTCTCTACTGGCAGCGCACGGAGGGACTTCTCTGCACTACTGGAAATGGGAAGGGAGAGATGTCAGCATTATCAGGAGGTGGTGTGGACCTGATTCTGAATGCCTGATGACGAACAGTATGATTTTTTCAGAGCTCTCAAGTCCCTTCAATTCCAATTTATCTCTAGAAATTGATTTTTTTTTCCCCTCAGATTCAGATCTTGATGCCTTAAGGACAATTTTACGTATTCACTTTCAGTCACCAGAAGTGCAATCAAACTGAAATAACACCTAAAGGTAATTTGGGAAACAGTCGAATCATCCCCTTCCCCCCACTGCAACAGTACATCATGTTTGCAACCATCAGATCTTGGTTGTGATTTATATGGGAGCTGTACTGGAGTCACTATTGTGAGTATATCAGACAGAGGCAGCTGTAAAAAGCTGTCAAAAATAACCACTGGTGTGAAAAGAAACTCAAGGCCCCATAAATATTCACTGATAAAAAATGGTCTTTCTCATTTTGGGCTGAATTAACGGGATTTCTCCAAATGAGTTGTACAGACACAACTGAGAATAAGGAAGATCAGGCCCAGAATTTCCATCAGTAGAAACAATTATTTTAAATACTTCCTACCTTTAGAAATTAATCGAGCAACAAATTAGAAGGGGAAAGGGAATATCGTCAGGCTTTCAGAAGCATCACTAAAATGCCACCACTTGCTTGTAGTGCCGATTCAGCTGTCTGAAACAGTTTGCTCTGCACAACTTTTACTTGCTAGCTAGAGAATATAAGGTAAAGATTGCTGCAGTGCCTAAGGCACAGTGGCCGCTCATTTATTGTGTTCTTTGGATTCTTACTTGTATGTTGCTACAGGGTAAGGTACCAACGCCGTCTTTCCACTCTAAGGCACTCAGTAAATCGCAGTCTGCTGTCGGGATGGTGACGGTGCTCTCCAGGACACTCTGTTCCATCTTTCTGCTTAGTCTTTGGGCTCTTTATTTAATTTTAAGAAAGAAAACTAGGATTTGGAACAAAAAAAAATAATAATCAAAGAATAAATGCTGCATTCTCTGGATTCAGTAGAAGCTACGCTCTGGATATTAGCAGTACCAGGATTTAAAACTGCAGAATCATAAATACACAGGAGCATGCATAAACTCATATACCATATCCACTGTGACAAGTCTGTACAACTTGTGAAGCAGCAGCATTTGTTGCCAGGTTTCTCTGTACTGCAACAATGCTTAGGTTCTATGCTAGAAATTCTACAACGCTCTTGAAATGCTTTTTGCCCACGCACTGCCTTCGTGTCCCAGTAAACAAACTAATGGGCTCCATTAGAAGAACTGACTAAAAGCCACAGTTGTACGAGTCCCCGGTTCCCAATTACTCAAGTATTACTGCGGTAGACACTGAACAAACACTGACCATAAATTAACTGTGTGTTACTGCCCTTTAAATGTACCCTGAATACTTTCAATCTGCGAACATAACTGCTCGCCTAAAAAGAAATGAGAAAGATTCACAGCCCTCCCTTGAGCTGGCAGTACCACTAACTTATCCAGTGTGAGCAAAGCCACTGATGTTAAGCACAAAGCTGAGGAGGGCGCGAGCTGAGCTGCACTCCTATGGAAACGGGTCAAAAGCACGCGTGGATGGGGCTCTTTGCTCTGACTTTTGGATTCCCACATCTGAGCTGGACAGGTCTGCTCCCAGCTCTTAGATGAGTAATAAGGTCAGGCATCATCCAAGAACAATTTGCCTGATCTGCCTTTGGCAGACTGCTTCTATCCTTAAGCACTGGAGTGCAGTGACAAGGCTGGGGCACGGTTTAACCGCTGGGCGCTTACATTGGGGCAGGTGAACTTCACTCTTGATATGATGTCTTCCACATGCTAAACCATCTATCTATAGGCTAAGTGTGAATTTAGTGCAGCCAAAGGCAAAACCACAGACCTGACACGGCTAATTGATGATGTCTGAGCATTCCTGCAGCTCTAATTCAAGCATGACAGCTCAGTATGATGATCTTATTCAGGTCGAAATCAGGACAGATGAACAGAGATTGCACTTCTAGATATCTTTGGACAGCACAATCCCTCTAGTAGCTGCCTTTTTTTTTCCCTCCCAAATATATGTACCCAACTACTTACAATCCTGCCTATGCAGCACAGGAGCACATGTTCTGCTCAGACCGAGCCACAGCAGTGCAAGCGGGAGCCAACAAAGTATGGCCGATTTGCAGCACCCACCCCAACCACCACTGGTTTCAACAGAACCACAGGTGCTACCCGGCCTGCTGCCCTTAGCAACGCAAACAGAACCCAACCGCTGCCCCCAGCCCAAAGCTCATGCTGGGTGCTATCCAACGACTGCAGCCAGAAGCTCCCCAGGCACTGATATCTGATGAGGCCTCGTCCATCTAGAAACACTTATGGCTCATGCTTTGATGCTGATTTCAACAAGGACAAAACCATCACTTTTTGTTGTGATTTGCACTCAGGCTCTA
Source organism: Aquila spilogaster (assembly GCA_024606505.1). Lineage (NCBI taxonomy): Eukaryota > Metazoa > Chordata > Aves > Accipitriformes > Accipitridae > Aquila > Aquila spilogaster. The sequence continues at coordinate 25,030 of JANHGO010002633.1, forward strand.
AAAATGAAGAAGCTGCAACACCAAGGCTGTCTGCAGGGCTCCCTCTGGGAAAGGGGGTTTGGAAAGCGCTTGGACAGAGCTCGGGCAAACGTGATTAAACCGCAGAAGTAATTAAACTGCTGTCAAGAAGTATAATACACGAAACAATCTTGTGCGATCTGGAGAAGACCCAATACGATAATGGGCCTTTTCCATCTCCTGTGCTTTATAAATGTATTAAAAGCCCTAGAAAAAAAATGCAATGAAGAAATTACTGTTCTTATAGGACTCCCTACCAGTACAATCTACAATAAAACCAAGATAGCCCAATAAAAGGAAGCAAACTGTGCAATTAGAAAGACAGCAGAAACTAACTTGAAACATTCTGAAGAGCCACAGTCAAGCACAACTGTTTCCGATCTGCCCCTATTTGCGTCTGCTTTTCATTTTTAACATTATAAGACTCAGAAACTGTATTAGAAGATATAGCAAAGCTATGATGAGTCACTCAGTTCCAAGCTGGAGATTCAGATGCATGAAATGATAAATGACCGGCACGCTGGCAGAGAAAACGGTTCATAATTAATATGCTACCACCCAGACCTCTGCTTTATCTTCGGATTTGAAGTCTGCAGGAAGAGGAAGCCTGAAATACTCCGGTTTTGATCTCGTTTCTGCCACTGAACCTTAGTGCAGCCTTGGGAAACTGCTTCATCGTTACTGCAGAAAACCAGCTTTAGCTTTTAGCATCCATCTTGCCTTAGTTGAGAGGTGAAAAAAAAGAATACAGGAAAAAAGGCACGAGTTCATACAAACAAATAAAAGCATGGAGGCTGAATGAGTGGATTGGGGTTCATTATATTTCCCTATACACCATCAGATCTAATGGGAAGAGAAATATTTCAACAAAAATTCCATTTCACATGCTGCCCAGCTTGACTGCCAATGACACGAGGATTTCAGTGTCTTTATATGAGGGTAAAATGTGAGAAACACAACGATGTAATAAACCCAAAGGCTGTAAATCAAGTAAAAAACAATCTCAGGTTCACAGCCCTTCTGGCTAAGCCTCCGTATAGTAGGAGGTGAAATTCCATTCAAGAAGCAGCTCACATCAGGGAAAGCATTTGATATTGTGCTGTTCAGGGAATAACCAACTTACAAATCACCCTTCCTCCCTGAAACGGGATAGGAAACCTAGCAAAGCTGGGCATTTCATCCAGTGTAATATATATGCGCTCAAGCAAGCCAGGATTCAGAGCTCCGTGCATCCCCTGTTTCCTGTAAAATTTAGCATAGTTATGTAACAGCCAGTATACTGTATCTGTCACTCATTCTTATAACATTAGTGGAGAACTGAACTGCAATTTAAACAGGGGGAAAAAAGCCTTAATGAGTTCTCACAAGGCACAGCTAACCCGGTTTCTGAACGGCTTTGAAAACTTACCATTTCAGATAAAAATTGGTTGCCTGTCCCGGGCTATGACGGTGACTGATGATCTTTTACTTACCCATCAAAAAATATTACTCACCTCGGGCAAGCAATACTTTGCAAGGCTGAACTAAAACAATTACCAGAAACCCAGCCTCACCTCCAGGAACCTCATCAGCACAGGCACAGATTGAAATGAACTTTCAGAGCCTGCAATGGAACCGTACCAACACATTTCCAAAGAAAGTGTTTGTAGCCACTAGCAAGCATTTAATGGCATGAGTAAGACATAGCTGCTTTCGCTATCTGCTGCGTCAATGAAGGAAGAATCAAACCTGGGCTCGCAGCACAGGTCTCAAACAAGGAGACACACATGGGCTTTGTCTCAGCTCTGCCACAGGACTGCTAAGATAAACCACTTTGGTTCTGGGGGGTTTGCAGTGTTCATTTGTACAATGCAGTCCTTGCAAGGTCACTGCAACACACATTAATGTACGGATTATACCTACCTGCTATTGTGCTGGAAGACTAATAAACAGGCACCGCGGCTGTGTGACTTTAATCCATTTATAACATCAGACTCCAGTATCGTGAGCTCACTCTAAACCAGGCAGCTGATCCTGGTATTAAACCCAAAGCAGCATTGTCGTTCATAAGCTGCTATCTCTTGGTTTCTTGACACAGTTGTGTCAAAAAAATCCCAACACATACACACACACACATATTTAATTCAGCTGACAAAAGAAAGCTGCTGCCTGGACTGTGTGTGCTCACCGTGTGATGCACTCTGCCCTGCACAGAAACCCATCCTGCGCTCTCTTTCCATTTGTGTGCCACCTCACAGGCAGCACAGAAGCCCTTCTCCTGTCTTTTATCTTGCAGAAGGTGAACAAGGCACTCAGTTGCGCTGGAGAACCTATTCCCAGGGAAGGACAAGGATGCAAGGCAGGCCCCAAACCTCCTCTGCATCCAGGGAGCACAGCAGGAACTGAAGTGCTTTCACCCATGTGCTCTGTTGGGAGATGTTGCCATGCCGGCCCCAAACTCTATGCCAAAGAGAACCCACTGCAGTGTGTGAATCCAGTAATGAATTTCAGTGCCACACAGAATACATATGCCACGTTCAGAACTTCTGAAATGGTGGCATAGGATATTCCCCATAAGACGCCCAAAGTTTTCCCATTTCTAAACCTGTGCCCATTTCTACAACAACAGATGCGAGACACAAACACTTCTCATTGCTCTTGACCAGAACTACTCTCACTCGGAACGTAACGACCCGTAACAAAGTTGTAAGATTTGTGATTCAAGAGAAAGTCGATTTTGTGGTAACATAAAAATTATAGCGCCGGGGGAAGAAATGAAGTGGTTCTTCTAATGGGAAACTGAAAGTTCAGTTGCCACTTAAATGCTTAACTAAGACACAAAGAATTAATTTTGCAATAAAACATGCTCTTAAAGTGGATGTAGTTAAAGAAAACAAGGGGAGCGTGCCATTACATTTTGTTGCCTTCCAACATTTGGATATCTGCAATGATTGCGCGTTGGCATAGACTTCCAAACAGAAATTTCAAAGGGACGTCAAAGTTCTGCACTATTCGTTTTATCTGCTTCTGTTCTGAAGCCCCACTATGACACTGTGCCTTACTTAACATCCACCTTATCCTTTCTGGAGGAGAAATCAAGGCTGATTATCTAAGACTGGCGTTAAGGCAACTAATATTAACCTCCAGAATGACCAGCATCTCCTCCAAAGCGGTTTTCAACGTGTCATACTGACATCGGCAGCAATTGCTCCACGTTGAGTAACGCACGCTTAGGTCGAGTATTTCAAAAGGAAAAACAAAAAGTGCTCAGAACGGACAAAGCAAGTTTAAAAAGTACAGATACACATAAGCTCGTTGTTCAGACCCATTTGGTGCTGAAGTCAATAGGCAGAACCAGAAACGTACACTAGAAGCTCTGCAGGATGGCAGGAGAGAAATAAGGGAAATAAGGGCTTTCTCCTATAGATGGAATGACAAAATTCCAAGTCAGCCATCACAAACTGAAATCGCAGGTGTTTGTTAAAACAAACTCTAGATGTTACTTCAAATACAATCAGTCTGAAGACCAATGCCTACTGCTGCCTTAAAATCCCTGCAAATAAAGAATAAAAATGTAGGAAAGCATGCCTGAGGCAAACAAACGCCCTCAAGCCATGCACAGCTGTGGCCAAGACCTGTGTGCATAGCACATCTGCACACAACCACTCATCACACCGCAGCTGACTCATTAAGGCAGTAAGAACAGCAAAGGTGAGCTCAATTAACGCTGCCTGAGTGCGTGTGATGGTCATAGGGAGCTCCCTGCTCTGCGTCCATCTCCTCACTCAGGACGAATCCCAATTTATTCAATGCACGTTCAGTGTCAATGGCAGAAAAAGGTGCAGTCAACTTCAGGCACTCTGCAGCACTTCCATCTGTTTTAAGCCTCATCACAACGTGATGAGTACCAGAGACACCTCATGCAATTCCGCACTAAACATCAGAGCCCTTTATCCCTTAATCGCAACGACAGACAAATGCAAGGTGGCGTTTTTGGGTTTTCTTTTGGTATTTTTTTACGCATCTGAGCAGCACGTGAATACATTACAGTAAACGCGTTCATATTAAGACCTAATCCAATTCCCTGCGGCGCTGAGCATCAATAAAACCCTTCTAATCTCATTCTTCCAAGCACCCAACTTCATTAAGTTTGTCCCACGCTCATCTTTACGCCGAACACTGCCCAATGTCTCCGAAGTTCTGAGTTTATTGCTCTGTTTATCCGGCAGCGGCCTTTCCCCATCCATTAATCCTCAATACCATTGGTTCTTAGCCAGACGTTTGCCTTTCCGGAAAGAGGCTCTGCCAAGAACCATTGCCATGAGATGCTGTGTCTCTGGGAAAGCACAGATCCCCACTGCTGCTTACCTGTAG
>JANHGO010002634.1:0-29399 GCA_024606505.1 Aquila spilogaster
ACCGCGCCGCCGGGGCCGTAGGTAAGGACGAAGGGTTTCCGTTCGCGTCGGGGCGTTCGGGGCGGCCGCGGGCAGCGGGAGCGCGGCCGGAGCCCGTCGCCGCCCGGCGGGCGCGGGGCTGTCAGGGGCTTTTCCAGCCCCGTTTCTGCACGTGCTCCTTTGTTCTCCGATCGAAGCTTTTTATATCCATCGCGTAATGTAAGCCAGCTGCGGAGCGGCGGCCCGGCCCCGCGCGGCGGCCGCACAAAGCTTCGTGCGCTGCGGGGCGCGGTGCGGGGCGAAAAGAGCCCCCGCCCCACATCGCCCCCATCCCCACGCGGGAATTAAAAAAAAAAAAAAAACCAAGGAAAAAGCGGAGGAGAAGAAACTCGCGGAGCCGCGCTGTAACCGAACACTGCGCGGCCCCGGGGCGGGCGCGGCGCCGCGGACGGGAGGAGCCGCCCGGGGACAAAGGCGGCGGTGCGGGGCGGTGCGGGGCGGCGGTGCGGGGCCGACCCGAAATCCGACGGTAACGCGAGCCCGGGGTGCAGCATTCCGCGGATGCCTGAAACGCGTGGAAAGCGTCGTGCGAAGATCGCTTACCCAAACTTATGCCGTGAGAAGTGCCGTGCGTTTGCTGGACGCGCTGCGCTCTGTCACTCACTGTGACGCTCGCACCGGATTCCGTCTGCAATAAAACTCGGCCAACCTGTATATTTAGTACGCTCTAAGGAAATACTTCCGTTTCATCAACTTTTCCTATCGGTCCCTGAGCTTTAAAAGCGAAATGAGCGGGTTCTGCCGTAAGGAAAACGCCGCAACAAGTTTAGAAAGTTCCCAAGTGCGCGGTCGTCCCCACTGCTCGCGCCCAGAAATGGGAGAGCGCTCCAAAAGCTCTCGGCGGTATCGGAACGCGGCGTTAAACCCCACCCCGAGCTGCGGCGCTTCCCGCACGGCCCCGCATTGGGCGCCCGCGGCTCGCGCTGCTGCCGGGCGCCTCCATTCATGCGCCCGTACCTGGATTTGAATAGAAACCAGACAGCAATTCTTCGCTGCCAGCCACCATTCGCCGCCGGACAATAGCGGTCTGTTAGCGCAGGCACAGGCCGGGGGACACAAAGCTGGAGCGGCAGAGCCGGGCTGCAGCGCACAGGAAATTACAGCTTTTGATGCGGCGGCGGCAGCGCTGCCGTCAGCGCGGGGCTGCACCGCACCGCCCAGATGGCACGGAGCCCCGCGGCCACGGCCCCCTCCGGGCACGGCCCCGCCGCCGCGGTGCAGCCCCCGCGGGCCAGGAGTCACACGGGGACGGAAAAGGGATTTTGTGCGCAGAACCCCCCCGGGTTCGCGTGCATCCCGCAGCAGCACGGCTGCCTGGGGGGAGCGGTGGCTGTCTGGGGGCAGCCTGGGGGCTGCGTGCAGGTGTGGTAGGGACCCCGAGCTGTGGCACCTGGCAAACAGCGCAATAAATGAGGAAAACAAAACACTCAGTGTCTGGTGCTTCCTATCTCCCTGCTTTGCCTATAGCCTTCCAGAGTTAAAGCAAGAGCTCCTCAGAGACAGGGCTTTAATCCTCTGCCTGGAGCCAATGAGCAGAAGTTACAGAGATCAGGGCCCAACGGGGCTTTACAGGATGCAGAGCTGCCCCCGGCTGTGTGCGGGGGGCGGAGGTACTCCGGGAGCTCAGGCTGCCCCTTCTCACCTGCCAGAATGAGCCCCAGCCATTCCGATCAGGTACAGGCCCTGCCCTGAGGCTCCCAGCACCGCACACAGCCGCCGGCCGGGCTGCAGCACACAGCAGTGCTCCTTCACCCGGGGAACACACAAACTGAGAGCTGTCACATAGCACAAGTGGGAAACGCGTGTGTCACTGAGCGGCAGCAACGCAAAGCAGTGTGAAGGAGAGAAAACACATCTGGCTGTGCGCTGCTCCCAGCGGCTGGGCAGGGATGGCCAATCCACTGCACAGCTTTGAAAAAGTGAAATTCTCTCTAATGTGGTATGAGTAACATTGACCTAAAACATCCCTGTATGTGAGGGGCCGGCCCATAGCACCTTCAGATGTTGTTTCAGAGCATTGGAAATATAAACACAAATGTAAACACTCCTGCCAAGAGTCAGTTCTGTCTGCATCGTTATATAATTTCCTTCAGTTCTCTTCCTGCTGCAGCACAACGGCCTGGATGGATTACTTCTCAGTAGAACTTGGGTGACATGAATCACCCAAACTGTTCTGATTTTTATCATTTTCCTTGCTGGTACTTACCCAGGAGGACCCATCAAAAGGAGCCTCTGAATGCAGATATTACAGATGATATCTATTAAAAGTGATGGATATTGATGCGTCTACCAACAGAGCACTGGTGGACTAAATACCACTGTACTCTTACATTGCAGCCACCTTTTCCATTTCCTCTGAGCACCAGTTACCCATCAGTAGGCTGATTCTAAAATTAAAAAAATAATAATATTTCCTGAAATTGCTATCTAAAAAGAAAACATGCATCAAGTTGTGTTCTGCCTAGCAATTAGGGAGCTCAGTTTTAATACCTGTTAAGCATGTTGCTCAGGATGGAGGTGTCCTGTTAGAGGCTGGCAGAGCCCGCGCCTAATCAAAGCAGCTGTGAAAGGGACGTCTGGCACATCCCTGCCTGTAAACGTCTGTAACCTCAGCTGGGATAGAATAATCCTATCGTGCACATCAGGAAGGGATGCTGATAGCTGCTGAAGTTCCTGTTGGGTCAGGTTCTTAACCTACCCCCAGAAGTAACAGGTAGCAGCTTTCCCACCTCCACTTACAGCTCTAAAGTTTATGAAGACTCACAAAAAAGAAACCTTTTAACTACAAACAGACTTTGAAGTTGCAGCAGTTGCAGCATCCCACAGCGTATGCAATCTGAGCACTCATTAACAGCTAACACCCATGACAAGACTCAGCTGCCAATGAACGTGCCAGGTCCGACCAAGTGCAGCAACGCACTTGGCAATTTTACAAAGTATGTGGAATCTTAAGAATTTCATGTTATCTCCGTAATAGCCAACAGATGCCATAATCACTTCAAAACCGTATTATCGATATAATTCAAACATTTCAACCATTACAAATTAAAAGGACAATCAGGTGTCCCTATCACAGATTAGAGGAAGGCACGCTTTTTCCGTAAGCAGCACTGATGGGTAGATGGATAACGTTACTTTTCTAAATAGACTTCACTCATTCCTGGTTTCCCCATAGCGCCCGAAAGCTGCGTGCACAGCTCAGCAGCCACGAGTCACCATTACCTGAAACTACAGACTCTGAAGTGCCACATCTCAACACCAACCAAACTTTCTGTGTTAACTGTACCACCGTGCACGTGGATGGCAGCTGCTCTGAGAACAGCAGCAGTGCTGGCTGAGCAGAGGGCTGCCTTCCATCCCAGCTGTATTACAGCTGTGCACAGTGGGGTTATGCCCGGCTGCCCCCCCTCCCCCAGCCAGGACACAGTCCCACATTGCTGACAGCAGCACCATGCGGTCACTCCCTGCCAAAGAAGCGCACACTGAGCAGCGGTGAGGTCCAGCAGAGCGTAGGTTTCAGTCTGAAACCGTCCTGTGGTACATTTACTGATTCATTTACCTAAATGAGATGGCAGTTTTCTTGAAAAAACATCACGTGACCGTTTCAGGCCTTACCGCTTACTTGTTTTTGGCCCTACCAGCAGCCCATACATACGTTTGCTTTAGCACACACGCAGGAAGCCTGTAGTGCCTGCTGCAAGTAACGCATTTAAAGGCGGGGTCATGAACAGAAGGGGTTAGTCCGCTCCGTCAACAGAGGTGGTCACGGTTTAACCAAACCCACGGTACTTCCCCGTCCCCTGTGCTACGCTGACATTCACGGCTGTGCTGCATTCCAGTGCCCTGAAGTGTCAGCAGCTCCCGCTGACGCAATGACAGCGCCTGCAGTCGGTGCCCGCAGGTCTCGTTCTGCAGAGCCGGGCCCAGGCTGCGCCACCTGCCCAGGAGCGACAGCTCTCCCCAGGCCAGCAATCCCTGCAGCTCAGGGGAAGGCCTGGGGAGCGACAGGGCGGCCGTGTCCCAGAGCCGCGTTGAGCAGTGGGCACGCGCTCTCTGCCGCACTGACAGCAGTGGCCGTTCGGAGCCACATTCCTTCAGGTGGAGTCTCAAATGGAGATTTCTAAGGTGGTCAGCGCATTTGCAGACAGAGGTTCACGGGACAAATGCAAACTGTAGGTAGAGAACGCACTCAAATTCACCGTATTTTTCTCCTGCTGAAGATTTAAATATTGCGTGGCTTTAGCTTTCTTTCTGTTCACTGAATATCAAGGTCAATTAGGAATGATGTCTGGCTAGTACTCTCAGAGCAGATTAGACAGTTGCATCAAAAACTAGGACCGTGTATAGGTCATCTGTTACTGTGACCTAGATTTCCACGAATCTGTTCAATTTGTTTTATTCAAAACGTTACAGTGTCTCAGTTCTGTTTCTCATAGTAAACCTATAATAGTAGAAAATAGCTTCATTAGATACTTACATAGACATTGCTTCCTACTTCTACTAATACACAAAGAAAATCAAATCCATGCAGCAGACCCGTGTCTGTCATCCATTTAATTTTGAAATAACTTAAGGTTCTGAAAGGCTTATGCCCTATAATCTAAAGCATTTGGCCCACATGCCAAACACTAAGCAATCTGAAATACATAATAGCTTAGCTGCAGCTTTGCTTGCCCTATTTAATTCATTTTTACCTTCAGTAACCAGTGGATAGAAGCAGTGCTCGGCATTACACTTTGAAAATGAAGAACATACTGAAGTACTTGAGTGCAGTGGGGCTGTTTCCTCTGTGTCACGTGAGCTCTGGGGAGCCCTAACAGGAGAGGGTTTTATTGCTCCGTCTGAGAACAGAACCAGACTTCTTCCAAAACTTTGTGTTTACTTGCGTATAAGGATTTTACCATCTGCATTTTGACACTGGTGCTCAGTGTGTGGGATACCAACCTATGCTTTGTGGGTTGTCGTTTTGAAACCACAAAGTGCTTCCAAGAGAAATCTGCTGTCTGGACAGGATTCCTCTCTTCTGACAGCTCTGAGTTGTTCCAGTCAGAAGGACCAGGTATCAGGCAAACACACGTGTGCTGGTGGAAGTGCTCAGAAGGAGGAAGGAGAGAAAGTATCTTAAAATCTTAGAAAATAGTTTCTAAGTAGCAGTGAAGTCAGTGGAAAACTGTAAAATGACATAATAATTGAATCTGCAATTCAAACAACACTAACCAGATTTTAACTAACTACCTACCATCTACAGCCCCTGCAGCTCATCGCTGTGCTTCGATAACTGGCACAGAACACACCTACATCAGCTGTGCTCTCATCACAGCCAGGAGAAAAGGCAGGCAGTGGGATCAGACAATTGTAGAAGAGAGCACAGAAGGAGAGCTAACAGACTGAGCTTCTCAGGGTGCCTGTGAAGGCACGGGTGCTGGACTATGGCCCCACAGTCAGGAGAGCCAGGAGCAGCTGCTGCGGCGGTGCTGCACGAGGCAGGCTCACCAAGGAGCTCGCTTCTGCGGCTCTCAGTGTGCTGGAGCTATTTCCCTTCCTTCTTTCCCCATGTTTTGTGGCACCGGGGCCTTGCGGTGGAGAAATGGACACTAAATGCATAGGCAAGAAGGAATGCTTAGTCTCAAAAATAAGGTCTGCGTGGGTTGTATGGGAACCACGTAGGTCAGAGCTTGGAGGAAACAGACTGCTTGTACATTCCACACCTGTGTGAAAGATGACTGGGTATCCTCTTCATACTCAGGATGATCTAAAAGATCATCTATAAGACATTTACTTCTTTTTGGTGCGTGCTTATCTTGTTTCTCATCTATGATGCTACACGTTATCTTTTAGCAACAAGAAAAACCTAGCTGGATCCACGTGCCCATGAATGCTGTAGGAAACTGTGTGCTAGAAATTTTAACTCCCTGATGCTGTGCAGACAGAGGACATTGACTTGCATCATATCCTCTGACATACAGACTTAAAAGAGACACCTGAGCCATGGGTGGGTGGGATCCAGTGCTGCCAGAGCAGCAATGGGCACTCAGCGGGGGAATGGGGACCTGCATGGCCTTCACAGGCAGAAAAAAATAGGTCCTTTATGCAGGTAACTAGTAGTTACAAGGAAAATCTTTACCACATTAAATGTATCATGAGTACATCGTTCAAGATGGTAACATAGAGTTGACCCAGAGGTGCCATGCTTTCTAAGCTGCGCCAAAAGAGTGACGTTTCAGAGGTGTTTCTTTTGAGAAGAACTGCAAGCGTAGAAGTCTGGCAGATGAGAACTGCTGGATTATGCTGCTGAAAATCAGAGACTGTCTTCAAAGGACAAGTTAGCAATGAATAAGGAAGAGACATCATGAAAAGCAAATCCTTCATTGGATCCCTCTCCATCTGTACTGCGGCCAAAGCAGACATTTTTGTATTTTTCAGCATTATCAATGTGTGAACACAGGCACAGTGCTACAGCCAAGATGTGGGACGTGTTGCAGGAGGACACCTGGGAGCTGTCCCTGCTCAGAAGGGACCTTCCCTTCCTTTTGCAGTGGGCACCACGCGTCAGTCTATTCCTTCGGGATTCAATCACATAAAGAAAAACTCTTCCAATCTCTCTTCTGGCTACTTCACAACACAGATTTTCTCTGTCACGTATGCATGCAATTTTTGCACTTTTCTTCAGTATCTTGAAGCGTTAAAATGATTCCTCAGTAAGGTGCAGGTCCCAGTGCCCATAGCGCAGGCTTTGCAGCATGCTGATCAGAAACAAAGGAGATAGTAATACTAAAGACCAGGATTCTCCTCGACATTCTGATCTCCAGCTACATTTTGTGTTTCAGAAAAATATAAGGGTATCTCCAACCTCACTGCTGACACCTGTGTAAGAGCAGATAGCATTTTCTGCCCACCCTACCACAAAAAGCCTGGCCACATCCAACTGTTTCCCATCTGAAAGGAGAAAGTCCATTCTCCACAGCGGAAGTAGTTGCTAACGGGACTGCCACACCAACAGCTGTGCCAGTACTTTCCAAAAGCACTGGAAGGAAGAAGCCAGGCTGGGTTTGGTGCTTGCACAGATCAACTGCCCCTCGAGAAGAGCGCTGAGCACAACGGTACCTTTGGAGGAAGTACTTATTTCTGAGATCACCACTGTAATAATGCAGGACAAATATTTCAGTGGTGAAGAATCACCAGCACGTTGGATATACCAACAGTGTTGTTGTATCTACAGAAGCTGCTTACCCAGCATTAGATGCGTCAGAGCACAACTGCAGGAATTTATTTTTAACACGGAGGAATCTCAGCTATCCTGACAATGAATCTGATATCGACAGTAATCTTTGGGGCAACAAACGTAAAAGATGTGGGATGAGGAGTGCACAGGAATGCTGCTGGACAATCTACACAAAGAAAAATTCATTCATGGTTACTGAATGCGCAAAGGCTGAGACAGAGAGAGGGAGCTGAAAGCCACCTGGAGGACAGCAGATGATTAGTAGGAAATATGCAGGTTTCTCCTGCTTATGTCCTATTCTGTGCGCCCATTAACCACCATTTAGACCTGCTTTCTTGTAGCTGATAGCTGCAGTTCAGCAGCGCTCCCAACCATCGCTTGGTTTTGGTTTTGTTTTGAATTAAACAGCAAATTTCTTACATTATGTAAAATGAGATGAAGATGCTCTAAGTAAGACATCCTGGGCTGAGATCGCTTTGTTCCACACACGCTGCAGGCCCACTCTGCTGAAGTGCAGCTTGCTGCAGACCCACAGCTCTGCTCGGAGGAGCCCCCCACCAGCAGCCCGGGGTGCGGGAGCGCTGCTGTGTGCTGCAGGAGAGCCACTGCTGTGCTGCAGGAGCTGCTCCCACCTCCCGGTGCCTGGGTGAGGCTGTCCGTGGTCCCTGGGGATGTCTGGGGAAGAGGGAGGCAGAGCTGGCAACGCTGCGCGGCTGATCCCTGCACAAAAACAACTTAGGAGACAGATACTGAGCTGAAGCCTAATCCAGTGTGATCGCTCCTAAGAAAGTAGGTCAGCAAGAAAGCCCCCGAACGCAGCATCTTCCAGCCCAGCAGCGGTTCTCCCTGCAAGCACATTTGACAAATACTTCTTTTAGCAGGTAATGCATTGGGAGGGTTGATTTTGAGAGCTTGTGTGTTTGCCATAGGATGGTAAAGCAAGTTCCATTTTAAAAAGTACAGCTATTGCAGCCTCTGCTCCCTCTTTGTTTTGTTGCAGCATCACCTCTCTGCAGTTCAAAAGCAGCTTTTCACTCTTCCAAACTCTTGCAACAAAAGATCACACCAATTTTCTGAAGCCAAAACATTTTCCCCTACTTAGCCCAGGCTCCATGCTCTGCTTTTCCCTGCAGCCCCAGAGCCACTGCAGAGCCCGGGGCAGCGCTGCTTTGCTCCAGCTGGCTCAGCAGTGTGGGCAGAGGTACCAGCAGACAGAACAGAACTCTGCCTTTCATCATTGTGCTTCAGAGGACTTTATTCTGTCTGCACTGTTCACTCACGTACCACTGGTTTGATCAACGTGATCCTGACCCTGAGCTAAACAGAGACTGGCAATAGTCTTGATGATTTCCTTCGCTCTCCACTCACCTTTTCAGAAACCCTTTCAGTTCACTGATCTCTGTAGCGTAGCCCATACTAATCAGGACAAAGTACCACTTCAGCAGTTACAGAACTAAACGCAGATGCAACAGCCCCTGTCCTTTTCAGTAATACCTCATTGTCGTTAGATTGCACACACACGTGCAGTCACTGACCCATCACAGCAAGTACTGCTTCTTACAGCAGAGTCCTTGGTACCAGAACAGTCTATTAGTCCTTGTTCCCAAACATGAAACTTTGCATTTGACTGTACTGAAAGATTCATTTCTTCCTTATCTCCGGAGTTGTGTTTATTTCTATCCTTCATTTTTCCATTTAAAACAAAAGAACAAAAACCTGCAACAGCTGGAACTGCATTTCCCCCAGGGCTGCAGAGCAGTGCTTTACAACATGGCACAGTCACTCTTAAGACTGCATCAACTCGGTCAGGTTCCCATTTGGAATTACTCTGAGACCTCCCCATTTGTCATTTTTTAATCCTTTTAACATTTGCCACAGCAAATTTGTATCACAGCAGTTGAAGATGTCATACGTTATTAAGTCAAACACCTCACGCAGGTCCAGGGTTACGCTGCATCCACCAGAAAATTTGTCAACCTAAAATTGGATCACAATAACTTGTGAAATCCTCCATAAATCATTGGAAATGGTTATCAGCTGCATTTCCCTCAGGTCCCAGAAGAGTTCTGTGTTTATTTTCTCTGGGATCAACATTGTAGCATCACAATCTAAAAGGGCAAATGGGGTGGCTTGGTCCCTTTGTGCCCTGATCTCGTATTATCCGAAGATGTATCCAGTAGCATCCAGTGCGATTTCGGGGCAGGGTGAAGAAACAGGAGCATCAGTGCTAAATGTGAAAGCTGTGTGGCAGCGGCATCTCTGCTTACACACACACATCTACAACATTTTCATGGCACCACTAAAGCTTGCTCTGGGACAAAGCAAACGCGCTTGTACCCGGCCTTCCCACAGCCCCTGAGCGCTGCCCAAGTGACAGCATGGCCAAGTAGAAGGTCGATGGGGGGCACAAAGGGAGGAAGATGTGAACTGAGACGAAAGCCTCTGTCACAACGTAGCATATAAATAATAAAGTGTTGCGCTTGGCCTGTACCTGCTTTCCCTAGCACATGTGGTCACCCCTCGGCAGCACGAGGCTTACCGCTCCAGGCTGATCGCTGCTTCTTAGTAATGCAGCTTTTCTCTGTTGCTTTTTTCTCCACCAGCTGCTACTCAGAAAAGACTGCAGGAGCAAGGTGAGACTAATTTGCAGAGAGTTCTTTTAATTTTCAGGATCAGTTGATGCTTAATGGCACCATTAAAATCAGCCTATGTAGGCACTGACTCCAAGCTGCATCTTGGGAACACGCTTATCTCTCACATGAAGATACAGCTTGCTCGGTATAAGACAACTGATTGGTCTGAAGTATTTTCACAGACAATACACGGGTTGTTAAGTTATATTCGTGGAGAACTCTCTTGTCTCTGGGACGAGAGGAAGCACTGAATTAAAATTAAGTCTGCAGAATTGTACAGTGAAACGATTCCCGCTAACTCTGTGGGCTCCGCTTCATTCCCAGCAGTTGTTTCGGGAACAGCAGTGGATTCCACTTCTAAAAATAAGCTGCAAGTAGCTTCTCTCTCAAACCACACAAGCCAGGTGGAAAAAAGTGGAGATAGCTGGATGCAGTATAGAAGTTTAAAGAGACTAAATCCCAAATGACAAGGTTGGGAGCGTCACCCCTGCTGCAGCCAGCACAGAAAACGTGTCAGCATCAGGTGAATCCACTGGGCATCAGGTGGCTGAGCAGCAGCCTGGCCAGCCCCCACCCCATAGCTCTGCCTTTGCAGGGTGACCTGAGCTTCAGGCTCAGAAACGTCTTTAAAAACCTTAGAGCAGCTCCTGACAATACACACATCTGCAGGAAGAAACGCTCTGTCACAACTGCCATTCAGACACATTCAAAGCCGTTTTAAGAAGCGCTAAGTCAACTTCACATTGATAACGGTAGCGTTATACTTTTGCTATTCATTAGTCCTCATGGTTCCATTTTGTAATTAAAATACTCGCAGCAGTTTAAGACTTTGCAATAAAGAATGTGCAACCCTCAGCAGTGCTTCCACTGCTAGTCTATGGAAAACATATGCATGGAAAGTATGCACAGTGCATGTACACAGCCATCGCTGGATAGCTTCAGTGAACATTCAACGCTGTCGGTGAGTTTGAGAACTAAGAAAAACCATCGACCGTTGACTGTACCTTGAGGTTTATCACAAACCCGCTGTTAAATGGAGCTTGAACCTTCAGAGCTGTACACATATGGTTGCTGTTAACAGGTTGTGATTTACAGATCGTATTGAAAGCTACAGAGATGGAGTTTTCCAGTTATACTTTCTCAAAAAATGAATTGGTGTGTAAGAAATGGTTGTTTTTTATTTTTAAAAGAATATGAGCTAGACCAGGATTTCTGCAGAACAAGGTATCTGAGAGCAATGGAAGATGTTGTACGGACAGCACAAGAACAGTAACGTATCCACAGCATATGGGATACTTGGAAACAAACTTGAAGATGGTATATGTTCAAAACAGCAGAATGTAAACCAGATCAGAAGGGAAACCCATCCCATTTGGACTGGCAACTTGAGCTTGGCTAGAAGCAGCTCTGGAATGTCAGCTCATTTGCTCCTAGGAACCTGCGCTGGGTTTCAGCAGCTGCTCACCAGCAGCACTGCCCGAGGACTGGATTCCTCCCCACAGGGTCCAGCTGCTCCCATGACTCACGCTGTCACTTTACAAGCAGGCACACAGGCAAATATCCCTCCTTCAAAGGAAAGGAGAGGTAAATGCATTGGCTGCTCAGCAGTACCCGCTCTGCTGTCCCACCTGGCTGCTCAGGTGCAGCACCACGCACAGCCTGCTATAACAGCACGTGCCCTCACAAGAGCACGAGAACCACAGAACCCATAAGGAAAAGACTTAGAGCACATGCCTGGTGGCTTAGGCTGTTGTAGAAGAGATCTCACTGCATGCAGTTTTACTTCTGTACACCGCCACAAGATGTCTGTCTCAGGCCCATAAGAAAGCACAGACTCCTGAAAGTGACAGCTATTCCCTGGAAGCACACTTTGCACCTTTATCTGCTTATATCACATGATCTAGCAGAAATAAAACAACAGAACAGGCCCTTGTCACAATGTTTTTTGCCAGTTCAGGGCATCTGGTACCCTGACCAGCAGGGCTTTGTACCAGGAGGGTCTGAAAACCTTCAGCCACACAGACCCTCACCACGGAGCAGAACTCCTGCCCAGGAAGCGTGGCCCTGTGCAAGCAATGCTGGTGGCTCCGCAGTAACCTCGGGGAGGACAAACACTTGGGCAGGATGTCTCTCATACTGCTGTACACAAGTATTTCTGGAATGAAACCCAGCCCTCATCGAGTTTGAAGACAGGGATTGTGCTTGAGAACTGTTGGAAAATCATTTAAGTGGAAGCAGAGGGAAGGTCCAGTGATGAACTGAAGGCAGTTCTCCAGCCTTGTGCTACAGAGTCAGGAATGATGTGATCTATAGAAGTAGGAACCTGTAGGTGAGCAACCAAACAAACCTTCCTTACGAAAAGGGAAACTTATATTTTAATGCCATTAGCAGAGCACAGGATGTTTTTCTACTATTTTCCCCACATAAACATACTTTCCAGAAGTCACCAAGACTTCAAGAAGCCCTGAAATAGCTGCGAGACCAAGGGGACCATGCTACCACCTGTCCTGCAGGACGACACAGCGCAGCGGGGCTGTCAGCGCTCCGGCCCAGCATCTAATGGCTGCAATCAACATTCATTGCTGTCGGTGGGTTTTCATTGCTATCAACTCACTGATCAATGAATGCAAACTGCGGACCAGCTGGCTAAGAGGCTGTGTGGCTGCGCTGCTCACTTGGGGCTGGGCCTGGCAGGAAGGGGACGCGTGCTTGCTGCTGGGGAAGCTCTGAGTCAAGTTCTGCCTGCCACCAAGCAGAGGGCTGCTTCAGGGCTCAGCAGGAGCAATGGGACACGCCAGCCCTGCTCATTCGGAAGCATGTGCCCATAGGAACGCTCTTTGCTACCTGGCAGCCCCCCCCAAAGATTAATGTTCGACAAAGCAGTACATTTGGGATAAAATAAGCATACCTTGCAGAAAAGCAGATATTCTAACAGGGCACAAACACAGCTTTTTTCAAGGCTGTGTTTCTGTTCCAAGTACAGGAAAGTAATCATGAGCTATCTTCAGTGCAGACCATCCATGCTGCTTCTGTGGGGGATCCTTTATAAAGCATACAAGTCATCTGTATAAATATGGGAACCTGATCAGGTGCATTTCTGTGCCAGTCTGTACTATTTAACTGAAGCACATTAAAAACAGTATCTTGGAATATAAATATTCTTGCTGTGAAGTGTTCTTTAAATGAAGTTTTACTCACACAAAGTAAGCTTACTGAGGAGCAGAAATAGATTACGTACTGGCACTTATCAGTGACTTCAGGTACCTTTTTCACACACAACAAATTTGAATGTAACTTCAGACATGATTTACTTTTTAAGAAGAGACCCCAGAACACAGTGCCGGGCACAGCCAGGGGACAGCGGGCAGTGCTCAGCCCAGCAGTACCACGGTCAATTCACTGCTAAACGGGCCCAGGCGTTTTGCTGAGCCTTGCTCACCCCTGCAGTTGCTGACGGGTGTTTTGGAAGCAGCCTGCTGAGACATGCAGCACAGGGCACTGCGCAACAACCAGCTGTACGCCTGCTGCACAGCTCAAGTCAGAACAGTTGCTACTGACATCTGAATTCCAATTAGCTGAATATTAGTAATAAATCCCTGTTTGCTTGTTCTGCTAGAAGACACAATGGTTTTACTTCAGTCAGGAATGGCCTTGCTGAGTTCAGCAGATGGCCAAGCTGAAGACTATTCCTTGCAGAACTAGGGCTTTAGAATAAGTCCTCCCACACATGACAGGGGCTTGGTTTGGATGCAGGTGGACGTTTTGCCTTTGAAACTGCAGCCTTTTAAGCATGTTTGGAAGACTCAAAGAGTATGAGTGCACAATGTGGATTTTTTCCAATGGGTTATTAAATAAGCAAGAAAGCACTTTCATGTTATTTTAAACACTGAAATACCGCTTGGCCTACACTGGTTTTCCCCACATGTGTGTATGAAAACAAGAAAGCCTTGACAGATGTTCATCCTTATTGCAAAGGAATATGGAAATAACTCACTTCAATTATTCCAAATAAGACATTTCAGAAACAAAGACTACAGTACGCTTTGCTAATGCATAAGCAGAAAGTTGAAGCAGACACTCCACAGTTGCATGCTCTGAATGCACAAATACACACAAGAATCCCATTTTCTGCTCCACTGTGAAAATCCTGATGTCTTTTTCTTTACTTCCATTTAGTAATGAGACAGCAGGAGAAAATCCACTGGGGGGGAATAGGTTAGCAAAGACATTCAGGAGTTTTGGAAACTCATGCATGAGACGGTTCAGATGTTTGTGGCACCAGCTGCTCCCTCCCAGCAGCGACCAAAGCCCCGCAGGACCTGTGCAGCAAGGGCCTCTACCAGCGGGCACTGCCATCAGCCTGCCCACCGGCACCCACGGTCACAGCACGAGACAGGAAGACATCGAAAGAACTCAAAGAGCTCAGTTTATTTAGTTTGTCAGACGTTTATATAAATATCTTCATATGGAACAGAAGTTTGACAGGCATTGTTCAGTTCAAAGATAACAGACAAGAAAGCCATAGCTAGACACATTCAGACTATAGCAATAATAAACAATTACTTAAGGGAAAAGGTTACTCACATTAGACAGCCTTAGCTTTTAGTACTTGGCAGATGTGTCCTGATGTGAGAAGATGGTGAAAACTGAGTTTTGTTTTATTACTTCTCACTGCACCGAGGCCACTCATGCATTAAGTCTAAGCTATGTCAGGCTACGAAGATTCAACAGAACATTAACCAATATTTCCATCAGCTCTACATTTCTCATGGCAGAGGAACCACAGTTCTCCCAAGCTTCAAAGTCCTCCAATAAACTAAGTGCCACCACAACAGCACAACAACAGGAGGCAAGGCCGGTGTCCTGGCCCTGCAAGGTTTTCAGCAGCCGGGAGCATCTGAGCATTGCTTTTAAATGAACATCTGTTCACAGTCTGCCACACTTGAAAACTGCAGTGTTTCCAAAAATGGCATAAGTTGTTTTAAATGAGAAATCTGCACAAAGATCATCCCTCTATTTGGAATGCAATTGTTCTGAATTTGGTCTGTAACATCTGACAACGACTTGTTGCCATCTAGTGGATTCTAACGAACAAAATGCATTCGGTCCTCGGGCACAGCACACCACTAGATGGAGTACTACAGAACTCCCAGTTCACGCTTTAGGTGTGGAGCAGCACAGCGTTTTGGTCACAGAATGCTACAGGCACAGTCATACTGCGAACTGGAAGAGGATTTTACTGACTGCTCCCAACTTCATTAGAAATCTCCAGCTACTGAATTTCCAAGTGCGATATGGAAACACTTCAGCTACTTTTACCACAAGGTAACTTACCAGCACCTCATGTTTACTTCCACTGTCTCTCTGTAACATTCAGGCATCAACATTAAAGCTTTTACTGAAGTGCCTCCAGTGGAAAAACCCCTTATGCAACCTTCTGCTGCTGTAGGCAGTGGTTGCACGCCCGCTCGGTGCTACATCTGTGGGAAAGAGCTAAGCCAGTGTCAGATCCTCGTCCCTGTGAGTAAGCATTAGCAGTAGAACTTCTCCAAGTCTGTACAGGGAAGTACGATGCATCTCTTTACGTGATCTCAGAGCGAGAAATTCTACCTCATTATATGCAGAAGAAAAAAAGGTACTTACTGGCCATGGAGTTCATAGGAAGGACAGGAGAAGAACTCATCTGCTCCACATCTGCAGCTAATGGGAAAGTGAAAATGAGAAAGTTGTGATGTGCATTTTACCAAGTGCCTTAAGAAGCCTTTAATTTTGAAAATTTACATTTGAGAAGCAGTTTTTAAAAGAGGAAAGGGCAACACTGCTTTACAGTCTCTCTCTCACATGTCCGTATCTGCAGTCCTGCTTTCAGAGCAGCCATCCAGCAATCAGTCCTGCAGTGGTTTAAAAATATTTTCACCATGAAGAAATCCAAGTTCTGACAGCTTTAAGCTGTACATGGTATCATCTTGTAAGAGAAGCACTACTGCAGTGAGTGCCAGGTGCCCTCTGCGTTTTGGGAAGGATCCAACTCTCCAGGAGCCAAACCAAGAAAAAGCCATTTTCCAGTAACAGAGTCAGTCCTAATGTGAGATTGGGTAGAATGAAGACGCGTTCCTCAAAAGAGACATTTACTCTTATCCCATTACCACAAATGCCCAAGTTGAACAAATCAGTATCCATCATTTTGATACTAGCAGATACCACAAATATATCCTTATCATATTTATCTTTAGGACCCACTAAATGCACACTACGAGTTTACATTCCTCAGGCACAGAGCAGCCCCAGCCAGAGCTCGCTGTCAGCCCAAACCACATCTTCCACATTCTTACAGTTCTGATTTATTTGGCAGCAGCAATTCACTGAAGACTATTGTTTACACTGAGAAGTGAAAAGTTCTGCTGTAATTAGGCAAACCACACAGATGTAAACACTTCAGCAGACTGCTGTCCTGGAGCAGACAGGGCAGGCAGCACCGTGCCTGTGCTAATGGAACCCTTCTGCCATACTTCCCTGCTGCATCTGCGAGCGCTCTGCCTGGGAGACCCGGTCCTACTGTCCAGGACCAACAGCCTCAGTTCAGTGCACTAAATGCCAGTCCCAGTAACAGCAATGACAGGTTTAGTCAAAAGCGCACTGGGTTACGCCTATCCTGTTCCCTGTTGAAATACAGATATTTGCTGCCCAGGACTTCTGAACAGTTTCAGATTCCTGGAAAGAGTCCCACGGGTTTTTTTTAGGTTTTTTTCTTGCTTTTCCTATTCAAACCCATATTTGCTTTCACATACAGCCCAAGTGCAGCATTACTTTTACTCCAGCAGTGGTAGAACTGGCAAGCCCAACCAGTAGGCCCACAGAGATGCTGTTTTTGTGCACAACTGAGCTTTCAGAAAGGCTGAGGCAGCAGATGAGCAGATGGCCATCTATCTGCAGGTTACCTGCTGCCGGCCAGCAGGAGCAGCCCAGCTGCCCCAGCATCAGATGGCAGAGCAGCAGCTGCAGGGGAAACCACCTGGGCAGTAAGCTACACCTGCACTCAGCTGCACTAAGTCATCGAGTGTCATGCAAAAGGCAACCAAGCAGCACACACCTTTGGAAGAGTGATTTTTGAGCAGTAAGCACTCCAAGAGCAACCTGGTGTGGATTTCTCAAGTCCTGTAGTTCTACATTTGCTACTATGGTGCCACTTTAAATGTTACAGACAACAGAAGCACAGCAATATCTCCTGGCTACACTGGACAGGAAAACTTCAGTCCCTGCTTGACATTGTGTGCTTTTAGTTCCGAGCATATTCACCAATACGTCCACCAAGGCCAGTGCTCTCAGGTCACAACTTCCTTCTGCTCAAGCCCAAAGTTCTGAGAACTGCCTCCACGTTCTGGCAGGCGCTGCTGGAACCCAACAACACCATCCCTGCAGCGAACCCAGAGCCCCAAAGCACACAACAGGGCAAGTCCGTGATGCCAGAACAGCAGCACTCCTGTTCTCATGCTGCTGGCAAAGGGGCATTTAGGGCCTATTAATCTCAAATCACACTTTTACATTTTTATAACAACTTTACCAAAGCACAAGTTCTTTAACTTGCCTTGCCTAGGATGACAATGAAGTGTTCTTATCCACATCACCCCCCTGCACCTCTAGCCCTTTCACTTTCATGATTATATGCAACATTAAATTCCTACAGACGATTCAGCTAAGAGATATAGATCAACGACCAGCTATGACTTTGGAAACAGGTTTGCTATAAGAGACAAAAGGGACAAAAGTCTGCTCAGCTATGAAGACCAGCTGTTGCCAATACAACTATTTACCCTCTGACCTTTTCCTCTGCCCAGTAAGTGAACAGTGCCAATTGTTTTCCTGTATTATATACAGTTTACAAGCCCGGAGTGGCATGAAAGGAATTAATAATTTAGCTCGTGGAGCTGATGACCTTTATTGGGGTACCCCCTATTTGCTGAGCAGAAATCAGAGCAAAAAGCTGCCTTGAAGCCACAGGGTTGCTTTAAGAGTTTCTCACTTTACAGCCTAATTGGCCACCATAACATAAATCAATTATTTCTCCTGTTTTAAACAACAATGCTACCTATTCTCAACTGCTCGATCTCTAACTTCCCTTGTGTCAAGCCAGGCCTTGTTCTTTGACTTTTACAGCTGTATAGTAAACAAGGTGGCAAGGAGAGCTCAGAGGGCTGTGCAGGATGAGGAACGTTTGGAAATGCCAGCAAAAAGAGGTTATGCTATTCTGAACTTCTCCTGACCTCTGACTGCCCTTGTCCCACTCATGCTAATTGAAGGGCTGTATGGACCCTTCTCCTAGAAGTGAACTTAGCCTGAACCTGTGCCATAGCATTGGACTTTGAAGGTATCAGTGTATGAGTTTTGGTACCCCACCACCAAATGTTATCATCTTACATTCAGGAAGAGTACAGTGAGGAAGACATAGGGCCCTGAGCAAACGCAGGAGTACTACGATCAGAATAAGCAGAGAGCATGCAGATTCAGTGACTTGCACCTTCCACTGCTTTACCAGCAGAAGATTAATTTTGCACATTAACCCATCTGATGAAGTGCAGTGATGCTTTGTGTGATTGCAAAGAGAAGGACACTTGTAAAGAAAGACCCAGCTGATCTTCCTCTGGAAGCAGACCTATTTTCAAGGTTGGATTGGCTTACTTAGGGGACTGTTCACTAAGCTTTGAACATCCCTAAGGATGCAGACTCCACGGACTCTCTGGACACCCGTTCCAGTGCTGCATCACTCCCAACAAAATCTTTATTCCCACTCCCCCTGAAACATCCAGCAGGAATTCCCTTTCTTGCAACTCACAGCCATTGTCTTGACCTTTTGCCACAAACCTCTGGAGGAACACTCTGACTTCATTTTTATCTATAACCACTTTTAAAGGGCTGGAAGAGTGCCAATTAATCCCCACTTAGCCTCCTCTTCACCAAGCTAAACAAATGCAATCCCCTCAGCCTGTCCTCATTTGTCACGTGCTCCTGCCCCAGCAGCCCCGCTCCAGGCGTACTGCAGCTCACCTCCCATCTCAGTGTTCCAGCTGCAGCTTCACCACGGCACACAGGAGAACGGTCGCTCTGCTCAGCCTGCTGGCTACGCAGGAGGCAGCCCACGATCAGCTGTTATCACCACAAGCACACCCTACAGACATGCTGCTGAGGTTCCCTGGGGCCCCACATCCTTTTCTGCAGAGCTGCTCCCCAGCCCACACCACTGCATGGGGCTACCGTGTTCCAGATGCAGGATTTGACATCTGTCTTGTGGAACTTTGATGTTTCAATCAGCCCTTTCCTTCAGGTTACTGAAGTCCTTTTGAATAGCAGCTGTGCCCTCCAGAGCAGTCTGGTGCCATCTGCCAGTCCAACGAGCATGCTGCATCCCATCACCCAGCACTGACCCCAGGCAGACCACTCAGCACGGGGCCACCGTTGTCTCTGAACAACTGGCTGCTGCCCCTCGAGCCAGACAGCGCAGGGAGGTCCTCACTCACATCTCCCCAGTTGGTTACAGTGATTACACGGCAGGCCGCATCAAAAGCCTTGCTCCACACAAAGGTGAGCAGCAAATAGCTCTCAAATCTGTGGGTCCAGTCATTTCTTCAGAGAAGGAACAAGGCTGGTCAGGTACAAATTGCTCCCAGTAGACCCACAGTGGTCCCAGTTATCTCCCATCCTGCACATGCCTGGGAACATCTCAGGAAGATTTGCTCCACGCTCTGAGGCGAGGCTGACACAGCTCCACAGATCAGCTGCTGCAAAACAGACCTGAGCTAAAGGTGATTCATTATCCTTATCAGCTAATTCTACCATACAGAGACATTCCTCCCCTTTCCCCTACATCGGGTGGAGCTGCTCATCTCACCTCAGTGAGGAAAACACGCTGCTTGGAGAGGGGAGCGGGGTAAGGTCATCCCCTGATCAATATTTTGAGTTGTGTTAAGAAGGAAAACGATCGCAGTTCCTATTCACAAATACAACTGAAAGCAGATAATCACAGCAGTTCAATGTTCCCAGCGCTTACAGAGCCGTACCTGCACTGTATTCAACAAACACTATACAGACATCCTTGTTTTAAACGCCTGTTTACATTCCAGTAAAATTCTGTCGCTGTGGTGTCTGATTTATGGATGCCATCAAAAGTCACAGGATTCCTGAAATGCCTCCTGAGAGGCAAAAAGCGGCGCGGAAAGGAGTCCTGCACTGCCGTGGTATCAGCTTTGCTGCGTTTCAGAGCAGTTCTCAGGACCTTCTGCATTCCCTCACAGCAGCGCAGTGCCCACCCCGAAGTGCCAAGTGCAGCCTCCAGGACGCAGCAGGACCTGCCTGCTACCGCAGCACTGCCGATGGAGGGGCACAGAGCCACCACTGTCACTGAGGTCACAGTGCAGCTCAGCCCTCAGTGGTGGAAATGGTGTCTGTCTTCAGACTTAGGCTACAGAAAGGGAAAGGCTGTTGCGTGCTTGTATTCAGGAAGCAAAAGTTTGTGTTCCTCCCCACCCCTACACCCCCAGAAGGAGTCACAATTAAGAAGAAACCCTTCAAGCAACACAAAGAGCTCCAGGAGATGCACGGGGTAATCCACTTGATGGGAAGGAAGCTACAGCAGCCAAACCTGAATGTGCCTTATAAAACATCTGGGTTTCCTCGCCTGTAAATTGGGATTCACGTTAAACTTTCTTCACAGTTTAATACTGAAGTGTTTCACAATCTTTTGGTGACGTTTACTATCAAGGTGTTTCATTCATAACCCAGGTTACATGTTCTGAAGTACTGAGCCAGACGCTGAAGAAGCTGGGCTTCTGAACACCAAGGCAGGCAATGAGGACAGCATCATCCATTCCCATTCAATCATCACAGACAAATAATGATTCCAGAATACAACATTCCCCTCATCACAAGGCTCATCTGTCCTTAAAGACATTATATTCTGATTTGAGGGCAAAAAAGTCCTACAAAAATGAAGTAGTAACTAACAGTACAAGAAAACTTCAGTTGGTTTTGTATTTTTAATTTGAATTCATGGTTTCAGTCCATGGTCTGTTTATATTGGGTCCTGTTTAAACTGGAAACAGATTTTTCCTGCAGCTGCAATTCTACAACATAATTACTCAATCTTTTTGATAAGCTGAATAAGCCAAGACCATCAGGCTGCCTCGATCTTCCAGGGCAGTATCCCAAACCCCCAGTAATTTTAAGCAATCAGCATCAGGGCTTTATGCAGCATTACAATATTAGCATTCCAATGCAGCACTGTCAGTATTAGGTAGGCAGTAAAAATAAAAGATGGACTTGCAGCTCCCAAGGGATGGCATTAGTGTTTTCCTAAAGCACTGCAGTGACAGGCACCTACTCAGATTTCTGTTTCACAGCCAGCACTTCTCAGCATTAATTCCTCCTTCCGAAGGCATGCCATCTTTGTTCCTAGGCATGCGATTTTCCACCTGCCATACCTGGAGTATGTTTTGGTTGAATAGGATACCGCCTAGCAGGCAGCCCTGGCAGCTCCAGTATTGAAAGATCCATTACATAATCATTCTGTAAATCTTTGCGCTGTCTATACATTAGAGAAAAATCTCACGTTTACTTTCTGGTCACTGGCAAAATATTGTCCAACACAAGTCCTTGGCATGGTACTGTAACAACATCTACCAATTTGGTCTCCTACATCTACTCACCCTAAAAATAGAATTAACTGATACTATAGAAAGTAGAGGTGTCACTGATTTTTTGAAGAGCTATCAATGCAGATCAATACTCATCCACCAAAAACTGTAGCACACTGCGACACACAGAACATGCCAGAAATCAGGTTGTAAATTACCCAGTGTCCCCAGAGGTCCTAGATGCCAACCACCAACACTTCAGCCTAGAAGCACTACCAGACCTCCTTGTGACATGCCCTTTCAGTTCAGCAGTAGTGCATGAACGGCACTGACAAGCAGGGATCCTGGAAAAGCATGGACATGCGATGAGCTCTGGAAACAGCTTTCCCTTAACCTCGAGGTTAATGAAGTTAACAGTG
This sequence comes from Aquila spilogaster, assembly GCA_024606505.1. Classification (NCBI taxonomy): domain Eukaryota; kingdom Metazoa; phylum Chordata; class Aves; order Accipitriformes; family Accipitridae; genus Aquila; species Aquila spilogaster. The sequence continues at coordinate 21,938 of JANHGO010002634.1, forward strand.
TTTATCTTCAAATTTTAATTAGTGGAGATAGCATTACAACTTCTAACTGTCACAGACACAGCCAAAGCCTGCTAGCACGGCTCTCTGCACTAACCTGGAAATGAGAGAAGACCAGCTATAGTACTTACTAGTCTGTGGAAGGGCCTTGACAGAACCCCAGAGTGTGAGAAATAGGTGTAAGCACTATGCATTAAAACAAAATCCTCCATTGTTACTACACAAAGACTGAACCATTAAATCAACTAGTGAACACAATCAACATTAGGAAGAGTGAAAGCTTTCTAATGGCCTAGGTACAGCACTATCCTATAAGACTTAATTACCAAACAAGGTAGTCGAGTTGCAGCAGATATGCTCACTGTACCATCTATAGGAGCCTACTGGTGGCATTCTGCATTTCTGCACTGTTAAAAACGCTTTCCTTCCTCTATTACTGATTCAAACGACTTCCATAAAATTCAGTGACTTACAGCCTTCCAGTACCGGGTGTGCTCCCCTTACAGCCCTACCAACATCAGCTTTGGGTTTTGTTAGCGTGAGGAGCTTACGTTAAGTATTTGGCCTCCTGGGGATGAGGACTGCACACAGACAAGAAATGGAAATTTGATTCTCTCACCGCCTCCCTCTGCCTACTGTCCGCCGTGTTTGCAAACTGCATTAGCTCCTGCTGCTCACAATTCCAGAAGCTTTCCTTTCTCCTCGGGCCTCCTTCCATCCACATCTGTCTGTGCTGTAATCTCATTCTGTGGGATGCCATGTCTTATTAGCTGTTACGTGTGGTAGCACATTGAAGCATCGTGAAACGCACATCAGAAAGATGTTCGAGAACTAGAAAACCATTCTAATTCTAACAGAGAAGCATCATTCCTAACATGCAGGTATTTGAGGATATCTGCCCCCAGATGCACTAGGAGCTTACCTTAAACACAGGAAACACAGGCTTTTTTTTTAAAAAAAAAGGAAGCTCCCATTCTTCCCAATGGAAAAATCATTTTCAAGTGAGTTTAGGGTACGCTGACACTCTGAAGACACATCCGAAGCTTTAATTCTAATTTAATTAAGTACAGGCATGGCAATTAACCAGTACTCCATTAAACTGAACAAAACAATCCATAAAACACCACAGCAGCTCCCATCAGCTTCCAGCAGAAGTTAACCTTTCCCTTGCTTAACGCACTCCTACAGCATTCACCATGCAGATGCTCAAGGGGACCGCTCCAGTCACCAGGCGGTGCACAGCAGAACCAGGACAGAGTGCCACCACAGCCACCTCCATCCCAGCACTGCTCCCCCAGCAGCTGGCTCAGCAGCACCCGACACCTTCATGCTTACAGACCAGAGACATTTGAGTTCTCTCCTTTTGTTACACAGAAATTAAACACTCTATGAAATCAGAATAGGGGCACTCCCACTCCGGGAGCCCCGCTGTCCACCACATTTCACAGATGGGCCGTGTTCTGCTTGGCCAGCATTGCAGCTCAAGGCTTGTCATTTGAGCACCAGCCTACCTCACCCCATCCCAACTATAAACCCTGGCCAAGCTTGGAAATATCTTGTCCTACCAAAACCATTAACCCCAGCATGACCTGATCCACATGGACCAAATGAGATGAAAACAGCCCAGAAAAGGGCAAGATGGCAGCCGGCTCTTCTTTGAGCTTCTATACCATAAGCCAAAAGAGATTGGAGCACGTTCTACCTTACTCCATGGCACCGTACCACTTTATGAGCTTCTGGGCACTATCTTCCTTATTGACAAGTAGGATAACTTTCCGTAGTAAAAAAAAAAATATCAGAATTCCTAATCACAGCTCAATACAAAAGGCAACAGCTCGAAAAGAACACAAGAAAGAATTTTAGTATTATTTTAAGAGTTTACTGTTTAAAAGAGGTTCCAAAGCAATTAGGCATTACCACATTGCCCTGTTCTCTTTGGTTATTTCCACGTACATCCCACTCCATTTTTACATTTGTTTCCAAATGGAGATATGCATGCAGCCGGTCTGCACCTGGCTACACTCAAACACCTCCCACCGTCAGCCAAGGCCACCATTACGTGTTCCGCAGCACACCATTGTACCTAACCTCTTCTGCAACGAAGAAAAGCCATAAATTCACTTCGAGACAGCTTTAGATTCAAGGTCATTTCAAAGCTTTTAATTACTAAGCAGGATCTCATCCCCAGCACCACAAGCAGCTGGCCACACTGCCACCAGCCACCACCCATGGGCACTACACTGAGCCAGGCCAGGACACACCAAGCCGAGCCATGCCTGGCTGCCCAGCACCTGAAGGCATCAGTGATGGGCACAGGCCCAGGAGCTGCTTTGCCCAGCGACCAGCCCGGAGCATACCACAGTGCGCATTAAACCCTGCAGTTTCTCACAGAGTTAAAATCCAGACTGTTTCTGATGAAACATTTGTTTTGAGGGTCAGAAATGCTCCACAGCAGACAGAGGGCACACAGAACGGCACCTGTCCTCAGGAATGGGGCTGGCACCAGGAGGGCACATCACCCCACAGCCAGTCCCCACACAACACCAACAAGAGCCCTCCCGTGCCCACAGCAAGCACCCAGCATGAGGGGATGGAGTGCTGGTGTTATCATTACAACACTTGGGTCACTATTACAACAGCCCAAGTAGGCAGCAGGACCAGGTCACAGTCCTGCGGAGTCCAGCATGGCACCAGCAGCCCGGCCCCTCCACCATCCCCCTGCCAACAGCAGTGTGTTCTTCCATAACTGACTGCACAGCTTTCCATAGGAACAGTCATAAACAACTTGTTTGTTTCAATTTACAGCATCTTACTAGAAAGGAGCTCAAATAACTGGGGGGTTATTTGAGGGGTTGGACTAGATGATCTCTGGAGGTCCCTTCCAACCCCTACAATTCTGTGATAACCCCTATCTACTGGCTATAATAAAAATATACGCAGACATAAGATCTTAAATTACAGAATTACTTAAGACACAAAGAAGGATGAGCATCCCGAGGTGCGTTCCCTCCCCAGGACCAGTTTGCAGCACAGCTTATTTCAGACTCTGTTTCATAGAGCAGCTGCACAGTGTTAAAATTCTGGTGCTGCAGTTGTGCTGCTGCACTTCGGGTCAGAGTGCAGGGAGGGCTGGGAGCAGGTGATGGACATCCCCATCAGCTACAGAAGTACGAATGAAAATCTGGAAGAAACACACAGCTCTACTTAATTACTGGAAGCAGCCTTTAGCTTAAGCTTAGATTGCATATAGAAGATGAAACAGCTTTCTTCAGATTGCCATGTTTTGTCTTTTTAACACAGAGTGCAGACCCTACCCCATGCCCATAAGCCACCACTGTGTGTGAGTGCAGACACGACGCCGTCGCTCCGCCGACACAGAGCTGCACCGACAGAGCTGGGGTTCCCGCGTCCACGCCGGGTGATTGATCACGCTCCATCCCTTAGAAGGGCTGATTGGTTTCCTGGTGCCAGGAAAATGATTGATGAACATTTGGAGCCATGGGCCTCCCTTCCTGCTGGGTGCCCTTTTTACATGTCTCCAGCGGGCCTGGGGAGCTTTTGCAAGACTAGGAAGTGTCATTTTTATGGATATCATCCTGCGGTAGGGGCAGCTCACTGAGGAGAGCCGCAGTGTACATTAAGATGAAGCAGTATAGGTCAGCTCACACGTTTGGGTGACGAGGCAGTAGAGCACGCATCAGGTAAGCGGGAAAATGGAAGGAAGCAAAGACAAGCTGCACAGAGCCAACGAGCACTGCTGGAGGCACCAAACAACCACACCATATCACTGCTGCAAGGCAGGAACGCGAGCTCCTACACAGCCCTGTGCTCAGCAGATGCTTCCTCGCTCTTCTCCAGTTCTGCAAGCCAAGGCAATGCCCCCTGCCACAGGCCCATGGGATGCCGTGCTGGGGGGAGCTGGGGTTTCATCTCTTTTTAGACAAAATTTACGTAGCTGACCTTAACACTCAGCAGAGCCTCCTGTGCAATGGCAAAGTGCAGCTCTGCCGATGATTCAGGTTATTCACAGGTAAAGCTAATCACTGCCTGGACCAACAGAAAGGGCACTGCTCCGCAGCAGTTCATAGAATTGGCTCCGGATGTAGAATTTCATAGCAGAAGTGGACATGACACACAGTAACACCACACTTTGACCGTTTTTTAAATACACACTGCCAAACAAAGAAGTTCCAGTTGTGAGGCTGAAAGAAAAGACTTCTGGAAGAACAGGCAGCATTTGGCAGGACCTCCATGGACCAGAAGTCCTCCACTTTGTTACTATCACCATGACAGCCATCCTCCAAAGGCTTCAAAATTCCACATTATATTTCCACAGGATATTGGAAGTTCCCATCAGTTTCCAGCAGGAAGAGGTATCTCAAGGCAATGACACCGCAGCAGTTCGCAGTCAACCTCATATCACAGCCTGGGTGAGTTTTCAGCTTGGTTTTTTTTTCTGATGCACATGAGGGAAATAACGAACAGCTCAGAACACCAGTCCTTCACACAGACAAACGCCTCCATGCAGCAGCACCCACACAGAGCCAAGCACCGGGACGATGAGGCAACGGGGGCAGAACAACTCCCGCACTGAAGGACGCGGGGTCCATCCACCCCCTGCACACACAGCTGCCTTATCGCAGGGCTGGAGCAGCGTTAAGGCACTGCAGACACGTACCGCTTTCAAGATAAGTTATTGGCAATCATTTACCAATACGGAATTTCATTGAAGCTGTCCTACTGGCAGCGCATTTCCTCTATGAAAACAATTTGTACAGAACCACTTCTATCAACGTAAAATCTAAAAGTTTTTTTAATGAGGTAATTAGAACTGTAATCATTAAGACTTAAGCTCAACCTTGAAGGGCCCTCCTGTCCCCCAACTTCCCCTTCTCAATTAACTCTGCAGAGTGATAACCACTGTGGCTTAAAGGCTCAAAAAAAAAAAAGGAAGGATCAAAAGGCCACTTTAATACAGCTGGAGGGAAAGAATGCAGCGCAGCTCACCAGCAGCCATCTGATGAAATCCGGGGCCAATTCTTTATGTAAATGACTTCATTAGAATTACCAGATTACACTGCTGAAGGCTTTATTTAAATAGGCAGTTTATCAACAGGATAAACTGTGCTCTCATTCTCAGAGAATGCAGCGCAAATGCGTTTGTTCGAAGCTACCACCATGTAAGAGCTGAACAGTAATTTACGGAACCTCTTCCACATTCCCCTCCTGAAAAAAGATATCAAAAGCGACTGACAGCAGGATTAATACTGCGTCCCGACAGCCGGAGAAGTATTCTCCTGAATGGGACAGTCCCTCTTGTTTCTGTATTTAAGTGTCTCTGCAACACATCATCACAAAATAAACTGTTGCAGTGTCACATCACACACCGCCCGCTAAACGTCCGCTAGTAGTCACGGAGCCATGCATGCAGCCTTCCCCCGATTAATGATCTGCAGAAGCCATCAATACTGAATTCCGACTTCACACTAAGAGGTATTTTTCCATCTCACCATCAAATCAAAATGGAGGAATTAGTTCTTCCTAAATCACAGATCTCCTTTCTCAGTAGGTGAGCTCAGAACTCCGGTGTTGGTCACCGCCTGCTATTGCTCACAAAGTGAGACGCACCCCCAGGACGCAGCACGGAGCCCAGGTCACACCGTAACTTCTCGTTGATTCAGAGACATCTGACTTCAGCAGTGTCACCATTCCACAACTCAATTTGTTTTTCTTCCTAAAGCTTCAAAGAAATGTTTATAGCGAGTCAGCTACGACCCAGCGATATCCACGGAGCAGCCTTTGTTAGGCACAGGCTTATCTCATCAGATGCAAAGCAACCAAGCAGAAAGAGCCACTAAAAACGTCAGTAACATTTCTAAGAGAGCTGCGGGAAAAGGAAGGACAGAGCAACGACTTCGAGAACAGCGCATCTCTGCGCTCCCACAGCTTTCCCCCTTCTCTCTGCTGCAAGGTTCACCCCAAGCAGAGCCCTGCCCGGCTTTAAGGAACCCAAGGAACTGTTGCTTTTCCAACACATCCACCTTACGAGACATCCGAACAGCAAAGTGCGCGTTACCTTATTCCAGATGCTGCTCTGCTGCTGTTCTAACTGAACATCACTTTCGTTCCACTCTGATCATTTTTACATCTCATTCACAGAAGAAAAACACACCAAATAAAAGCATCACAGAGAAAGCGCGCTCAAGAAGGACCCTGCCAGGGAGGGACTGCTTCCACTGCAGGAGAAACCGCCGCCCTCATGAACCGACTTCGAAAAATAATGTATTTCACTCATCGCCTTCCGTGAGCGGCATTACAAAACGTGTCTGCTACACGCCGAGGGAAACGCTCTCGTTTGGTAGGAGCACCCGGAACGCCGCTCCGACAGCGGCTGTAACCGCACCCCCGCATTTCAAAGCGGCGTTGGGGCTCTCCCCCACCCGCAGCGCAGCCCGGCAGTGCGCCCAGGGTTAACCGGGAGCCACGTGCACAGCTTAAGTTCATTAATGGGTTTTAACAGAGCCACCGCTAATGTAACCTACTTTTATACACAGTGCCATAAAGTTTAATTGTTTTCTTGAAGAGCGAGCACAGACACCGTACTTCGAGGTACCAGAAGGGCTGGGAACCCCCGTCAGGCACGGGAAGCGCTCCCAGCCCGTGCCCCGCTGCCATTTGCGGGTATTTTCTGAGCCAGCGGAGCACTGAGCCCATCGCCCCGCTGCACTCGGCCGCGCAGAGGCTGAAGGTCGCGCAGCGGCTCCGCAACGTGTCAGCACTCTGCCATTCCGGAGGCAAAGCAGTACCGGGGTTACATCACCCACCGCGCAGCGGGACGAGCCGCGGGCATCGGCAGCGACGCGGGCACGGAGCTGCCGGAAAGCAGCGGCAGCAAACAAAAGGGGCCCCGAGTCCCACATCTCTTTGGGGAAAGCAGCGAATGCAGGCAAACCGCTAACGCTGCTGAACGGGGCACCGCGGCAGCAACAGCTCCCAAACCAAGGCAGAAAGTTCGAAAGGAAAGACGCAGCGCTCCTCACACAAGCGGACATCAAACCGAGGGAGACAAAGCGACCCAGAAACTCCGCACCGGGGGTCACGGCCCCGAGGGACGGTCGGGGGTGGTTACAGAAATGCCCATCTCCGCATCGGGTGCGTTCGGGCAGCGCTCGCAGGCAGCAAACGCCGGCACTGCCCGATAAGGAGCCCCTTTTGTTTGAGAGAATCCTTTGTAGAGAAAAGTGCCTTAAGATGGTAAAATGCAATCGTAAGCCATAAAAATTGGCAGGGACATTCAAGTGCAGATGCGGCAGCTGCATACTGGAAGTGTAAAAGGGCCCAAATGGTGCCTGCAGCGCCCGGAACGCGGGGAGCGGCGGCGCGGGGGGGTTGCAAACGATGCAGCTCCATCGTAGTGAGCAGTTCCCTCGCAACCAGCCAGGGCAAACTTGCTGCGGTGTGAACT
>JANHGO010002635.1:0-29399 GCA_024606505.1 Aquila spilogaster
AGAGGAAGAGGAAGAGGAAGAGGAAGAGGAAGAGGAAGAGGAAGAGGAAGAGGAAGAGGAAGAGGAAGAGGAAGGAAAAAGAGAAGGAAAAAGAGAAGGAGAAGGAAAAAGAAAAAGAGAAAGCCTCGGAGCCAACGGCAAAGCAGCGCGTCCCCGCAGCGCGGCGGCTGCCGCCCGGTCCTGCGGGCGCGCCGTGCCCTGCCCTGCCCTGCTCCCCCACCGCCTCTGCAGGGCGGGTGGCCGCGGTCCGAGGAGGGAGGCGAGAGTGCAGGTCTAGCGGCACTTCAGGCTTTTCTATAGGAGACCCGGTGGGGAAATGCCCATTCTGGGGAGAAACAGTCTTTTTCCTGGTGTAGTTTGTGTTGCTTAGGAGACACCTGAAACCAAGGGCATCTGAGCTGAGAGATGCAGTTCACGGGTAATTCAGGTGCTGCTCCGAAGGGAAAGTCACCTCCTGCGTACATGCACACCAAATGCAAAGGCATCGCTGTCACCGACAGTACCCAACACCAACTAAACCAGATCTATGAAACAAAAAGCTTGCTGGCATTCCAGAGAGCTGTAGTGCACAAGAGTCACAGCACCAACAAAACCTGCTATGCATATTTCACCAGAAACACCTCTCCTATGCTCCCAAGGCGTGGATGTCGTAATGGGATGCTGCTATCTCATTTGCCCAATGAGAGGAAACCACCTGAGAGCATCTTACCCACTCAACTGCAAAGCACATCCCTGAGAGAGGCAGAGGCTCATTCTGAGCCCAGGGCCAGGAGCTGCTCACTGAGCCAAGCTGACCAGCAGTGGAGTGGGGGGTGAGGCTCTTCGGCAACCTGAGTTCCTTTGTCCAAAATGAAAGCACACAACTGCTGCCCATACCAGCTCAAATCCACATGCTGGATCCAACCGAAACCCACGGTTTTGGTTAATGTAAGCTAAGTTTTTGTCGCACTGTTGGATACCCAACGGAAAAGGAGTTACAGCCAAAGGAACAGATCTCAAAGCCATCACACTGCAACACTTGGGATTTCAGTTGACCTGTAGGTAGAAAAGCCATTTTACAATGTGTTTTAACTGGTCCAAAACCTTGGCTGGACAACACCATGACTTGGCAGATTTTTACTCGGTCTCCTACAGAAGTCTGAAAACAAAAATGTTATTTTTCCACCCCTTTTTCCCGAAAAGATCACTTCACTATTGTCCTTCATTTCTGCTATAATTTATGTCATCTCTACTCATGGAAAATGAAGTACTAGAACTGTAGCTAGGAAACATAAACTTTGAATTAAATTTAGGCAAGTGTATTGTGGTTATACAAAAAACAAGCTATGATTGAATTACTGCCGGAGAAATGATCTCCTATCTTTCCAAAGCAGAGAATGATTTACATACCAATTGATTCACATAGTATTTCTGGCTCCTTAGGCATGAATAGGCACATTATAAACATCCTTAGGAAAACAGCACACATTGAACTTTAAATATATCTCAGATACATAAAAATAAGGTAGTATTGGAAATCCTGAGACTGCCCAGAACAACGTCTGGTTGCTCAAATTTCAAAACAAAAGATGTTCCTCTAAATCAAACAGTCCTCCATGTTTTATTTTTATTAGCGGTCCAAGCTTAACTTCTGCACAGCCAACAGGTATTTCTACATAAGAATGTTTTCTGTTAGCTGACAGCCCCTCATTCCTTCAGCCCAGGGTAACAGCTCTGCGTCCAGGCCAACCTACAGCTGCTCGCCGCATGCACCCCAGCCACGACCATGATCTCACACTGACTCTCTCAAGCCTCCCTGCCTGGGAGAGCTGTAACTGGAACTAGGAAAGGTGACCAAGCGGGATATAACCCTACCGGCCACACCTGGAGCGACAGATCAGCTCTCTGGTCAAGTGCACGAGCAGCCTACCAAGAGTCATCTCTAGCAGATGTGAAAACTTGTATTTTTTGTAGCTGAGACCTGGGATTCTGGGTACCAGTCATTGAAAATACTTCTGCATTTTGGCATTTCTCCCACTCTGCACAGTGACACAGTACAACCTCATCTGAGACTATTAAAAGGTATTCAAGAACTCAAAGTTACAATGAGAACTCTTGGGAGACCTACTGCTTATAAAAGATAATTACACTTTTATCACCACATGATCAGAACTCATCAAACAAGGGATCTGCAAGTTCAGGCGCACCAACAGTAAGCCTATGTCACACTTCTTCCACACCGTGCTTCACAGATGTAAGTTAATTTCAATTAATTATACACAATTGTGGCCCTCTTCTTCTTAAAGAAACACATGGAATCCTGATTGCGAGACATAGAAAATAAATGTTAGCCACCCACAGCTAAAGCACTGCTGTATTTTATGCCACTGATGAAGCAACCCATTCACTCAAATAATGGTACTGACATTTTAATTTCTTCATTAAAAAATTAGTATAATTTGCACCAAGACTGAGAGCGTATTTGGTAGAACTTGTGTACTGTAATCCTCTGCTCATGGAGACAAAAGAAGGGGAAAACGAGAAAGTGAACAGCAAGAGCCCTGCTCTAGGAAAAAGTGGAAGGAGCCCAATTCCAACCAGGGCACAACTCCTATCAGAAATGTTACCCCGGGGTAACATCCCGGCATAGCCCTCTGCCACTGCATTGTATTTATTTATTTATTCTAAGTCTGTACCACAAGATGTCCCTCTCATGTTGAATTTTTCTTAATACAGTGTATTTATCTGGTACAACAGCTCATGTTTGGGTTGCTTTTTTATTTGTTTAATCCTTCCACCTTATGTCCTCCCACACAGACCTACACCCAAAAGTTCTTATTTTTTCCTCAATATTTCAAATATCAGGTTCTTAAATTTTTGGTATTGTGAAGCATTTATCTGCAAGATTACTGCAAGACCTCCACTGATCTGAAAGGTTCAGCAGACGTATTAATCCTCTAAAAATCTTGTCTGAAAAGTAGACATTGTCTATTTTGCTTGGATGATCACTTATTTTTAACCTGTGCGGCCAGCTTTACAGGTCTTCCATTCAGCAATGTCTCTATCCATCTATGACTGTTAAAAACGTGAAGTATTTTTCCTTTAGGTACTCACTGACACCTGCAGTGAGTCCCCTTCTCTCTCCTCCTCCCATTCAGGGGCCAAAGCCCAAAGATTAACAGCCATAACCACGGCTGCTGAAGTCCTACCAGGAACAGATGCCTCTCAAAGGATTGTCAAGATCGTTTCACCTAGAGTTTTCGTTCAGTCCCCAGTGGGGACGTGACCTCAATTCATTGGGCTGGCTTTCAGCCACACTCTCCATCATGAGCGTGGCAATCTGGAGTTTGCTAAAAGCTTCATTATTGCACACAGATGGTGTGCAAATTCTCAAAAGTAATTTGTGGAAGCACCACAGTGGTGCAACTTAGACACTGCTGAAACAATAAAAGCACAGAGTACAAATCCAGCTAGCGCTTACCAAAAAAATACGGAGCAAACAATGAATGAATGAACATGGTCACAAAGGCGACACGCAGTACATCGTAAGGAGTGCTTTCAGGGCTGGCTTTCACGCTCGTGCACAGGTCGGATTCACCGGGAGAATGAGATACAGCCTTCGATGGGGGAACCCATTGGAAGACATTTCTCTTTCAATTGTTCGGTATCCACACTTTTAACAGTAAGCAAGAAATTATCCTCAAAGCAGTTTATTTGCAAAACAAAGCTAAAAACACAATTCTCCAAGCACCAGAGGCCACAATTCCACAGGAGAATAGCAAACATCACAAGAAATGCTGGAGAGTCCACATCCAACAGTCTGCTCACAAGAAAAAAAATCACTGAAAGAGGCCAGAAGCTTTTGAAGCAGCTGTCAACACAGATCCTTATTAATTTGGGGCTGTGCTGCCACATGGGGTCATGAACAGTCTGGCAGAAATCAAATACAGCTACAGAAATAGAGGTCAGCATTAAGAGAGAAGGGGCACTGGATTACCAGTACTCAGAGCGCCTTACTGCACATCCTGCTTGCACCAAAGAGCAAAGGTTTCATATCAACTCCTTGTGCTTCCACACTACGCCACAGCAGCTTTCCTTGACAGACCATTTCCAGTGCGTGGTAACACAAATAACTGCACTCTTGCCAGAGTGGAGTTTGCATTAGTGACATGCAAAACACGACAGAGCATTATGAGGCCAGCAAAGCAAAGTATTATAAAGCACCTTGCCTCTGGTGCATACTGACTGTAACTGAGCTGCTTTTTTCAGAGCAGTAAGAATAGTTATTTGCATTATAACTAAAAAATTATCAAATAATCTATGAAGGGCTTTAAAATAAAAAAAAAAAAAAAAAAAAGGACAAGATGTAGTACAGCTTCATCATACTGTTAGCATATACTATATACAATGGGTCTGCAAACATCATCCTCCCAGGTCCTGACTCAGGTCCTAATCAGCCAGTGATAACCTTTTTGATAACCTTTTCTCACTCCACTGCCTGCAGGCTGACAAAACCTCAACTGCATTGTGAATTCACCAAACAAATCATTTTGCTCTGAAAGCACAAACCTCTCTGTCCATCCTACAGAAAGAGTCACAGCCCATTTTCATGTAGTTTATATTGAAGTCACAAGGCAAATAGCCAGAACAAGGGTCTAATAGGGCACTCCCATATTAAAGCAGAATTCATATTCATTTGTTAGACTTGGTTATTGCAGTACCCTGGTAGTGTACTACCGACTTCATGTGACAGCAGCAGAGCATGAAAATGGTCATTCAGTGCTCATTCTCTTTGACTAATTCCTTAATTAGTTGACAGGCTGAATGACCGCTGCAGGTATAGCCATCCTCTTGCTGGAGGCCACAGCGCTGATCAGCCAACCCCCCTGTGCTTGGACTCTAGGGATACTTCCAACACATCAGATTCAGGTTATCTCCTTTCTGTCCACCCAGCGTAAATGAGTGGAAAGGTTTCAAAGACTTGAAAGCCAGATGTTATACAATTCATTTTTATATCACAAAGATGGCTGTACTATGTGTCATCCACTGTGCCACAGAGACCATCTTTTCCACTCTGATACCAAAATATTGAAGTAAAGGGAAAAGTGACATAGTCACCTAGTCTCAAGGCAATTGCAACAGGGCTGCAAGGGTAACTCTGACATACTCCTTGCGAGAGCACTCAACCTCCGTAATATTTGTATGATTTATTCACCATAAAGACGAGTTACAGTTCTACTATGCAGGTAGCAATATTAAGGAATTCAACATAGACCTTCTAGAGATGCACATTTGATGAAAATAGTAAAATACAACTTATCTATAACGATAATGATTAAAACCAAATCAGCACATTGATTTTCTGGTAAGGAAGAAATATCTCGTGACCTCTTTGTCACTCTAGAACTTTCAGAAACACTGAATGATGGCTGTATCTAATTTTTTTTTTCTTTTCCTATGTTACTGAGGTCAGCATTCAAAATGAGAAGTTAAAAAACTGCCTCTAGTGCAAAATGTCCGACGTGCTCTGTTGTTTCTATCTCAAAAAAAAAAAAAAGCAATTCAACCAGCACTGGATTTTTAGCATAAACATTAATAAGACAACAGAACCAAATTCAGCTTTCATTCAGGAAATCCAAACAAGAGAAGGAAATGAGCTCCCTGAATCTGTCACTTATGAATGCAATTAATAGAATATTAATTTCTAACAAATTAACTCAGAACTCATCTGGGTGTAGCAAGCAGGATTATGAAAAGAAAACACTCTAGAAATAAGGCAATAACTAATGTCGCATGTTAGTTTTCTTTGCTGAGGGGAGGACTGAATTACCCTCACTGGTTGATGTGCTATATTCAGATAACTCATCAGCCTTTAAGCACAAGGTTACATACTTGGCAGTTTCCATATTTCTTTTCATTAACATGTAGGAGGGAGGAAAATGGAAAAAAGCATTCTACCTTTGTGATGAGGATTCGGTACTTCTCCACCAGGTGATCGTTGTTATGGCACCCTGCCAGCAGCTGCCAGACCTCTCCTCTCAGGGCCTCAGGGACACCACTTCTCACCAGCGCTGACAACGTCTTTGGCCTCACACTCAGATTGAGGTGCCTGGTGTACGGGAAGGCTTTGTTACGATTATCCATGTAGAAATAAATGAGTAGGTGAACAACTGATGTGCAGCACCACACGCACCAGATGACAGGAACGTGAAGATACTCCACATGTTGTCAGTAAGTGAAACTCTTACCAAAGTGAGAACTTATGGAAAAAAAAAAACAGATTTGGAGAACTTTGCAAAGTATGTCCTTGATTCCTAAGAAATTTAAATATAATAAAAGCATATGTTATAAAACACTCAACAAACCAAAAGTCCACAGCAAAAACTAGAAGTGGGGGAGAGGCACCACATTTGTCAATTTCCAAGCTCAACCCACATCAAAAAAAACACTTTGCAGAAGCAAACACTGCTCTCAAGTCCTTCCACCAGAGTAGATGGGCAACCATGTAACCTTCTTGCAGCAGAGCTACCAAAAAACCTTGCAGGGTTTTCTATCTACACTCAGACGTTTAAGGAGCTTCCGCCCTTACACAAGCTATTCCCAACTAAACAGTTTTCTTTTTTTCAAGTGGGACTGGTTGACAGCTCATAAATTACAGCACAGCAAGTCGTAAAAACTGAACCTAATTTATGCAGTTACAGAAAGTTATGCTCAACAATCCATTTGTGGCTCATACATTAAATGCCAAAATATAGAGCCCTTAAATCAAAGAAATTATAATTATTCTGCAGTTGCAAAAAAAAAAAAAAAACCTACGTAAAATGATTAACAGCACTGATAGAGTGGCAAAAACTGAACTTAATTCATATTGATTGCATTCTTTTAATAAACTTGTATTTAATAATCTTCCTTAACAGTCGAGCATATATGGACGACAGACAACTTTACACAGGCTGGGAATCCTTACTGCCCTCCTCCAGTTCTATCACAATCATCTGCAGCCACGTGAGCCATGCTGGACATTTAGATCAGAGTATACATCACACAGGAGCTACAGTCATTAAGTCCTCCTTCATTTGTTTTCCCCAACAAAATGAACTATAATTATGATAATGGTTATATAACAATTACACTTACATCTACATACATCTGTAACTATAAACTTACATATCACATATGTTTTTATAAAATACTTACCATACAAAATATTAAAATTGAAGAACGGTTTGTAAAGGCCTATTAAATTAAGGCTTTAGATCAGTACAACAGCAATTCTAATGAATACAGCCATGAACTTTAAGGCTGTGGCCATACACTATTAGATTTTTCGAAACTATTTTGAGATGAAAAAATTGTGACTCACCAGTTATAAAGTATGAGCCAAATGTTATTAAGAAATCACAAAATACCAGCACACATTTAATTGCTATACAAATCTAATTATAGGATTCGAAAAACCTAGCATGAAACTACCTGAACTCTGATTTTTATGATTTTCAATCCTCTTATGTTAAAAGCTCAAGGATCATTATTTCCAAATACTCATTGTTAGTTAAGAAGGAAAGCCCTTTAACACATATTAAAGCTGTTGTTGCCAGCATTAGCAAAGAAGCACTTCATATCCTCTTAGAGCTGCCAAAACATTTTCAATTGGAGTCAGGTAGCTTAATTATCTTTCAGCCCTCAGAAGAATTACAAAAAACTCAAGCTGAAAGAAACTTTCCCATAGCAGCAAATGAACAGAGTTCAGCTGTTAATGAAGCTTCTACAAGTCCAGAAGAGGGAAGAAAAAAGGATCTTACCGCAGCCACCCCCTGCTTACAGAAGCGTCTGTTTCTGATGCACCCATTCCTATCAACCAAGTCCAACACAGTAGTGCAAAATCAAACTAGCAGTAAAAGCTCTTATCTAAATTAGCACTAAGCAACCGCAGAAGATAACAAATAATACTAAGCTGTGATAACCTTAAAGACCAATGAGACCTGGCTAAGAGGTCACATCAGAACTTTCCCTCTGCTAAAGTGCATGACTCCACCTAATCTGCTGTCCTACTCCTTAGATCCAATACCCTTGTTAAGACCCTTGGTTGCTGTACAGACCTCACACTGCTCTTCAGTAATATTAAGCAGCAGAAGGCAACAGCTAAAGCAAGAGCTGAAACATGGCATATCTGAGCTCAATATGATGAGGTGCTTGTTATCTCTCTTTGAAAAAAAAAACCACAATTTTTCAATAATTAACATCAGTTTCTTAAAACCACTCAGGCTACTTGAAGGTGGGTGACTAAAAGAACCTTCATTAAAGGAAAACAGGTGTTGCATTAGCAACTCGACTGTCAAGAAACGCTCTTTTTATAAATTGGCATTTTGTAGGGGGAAAAAAAAAATAGAACTCATGTACTTCCCTCTTGGCAGGCTCTAGAGCCATCTTCCTTCAGAGGAGGGAGGAAAAGCATCTTTGCTATCCAAGTACAAATCTCCCATCTTAGTAACCGCAGCTTAAGAATATATGACAGCTGCAGGGAAAAACGGCTGTGAAATAAATCAGAATTACAAAGAGAAATGGAAGTGATCTATGCAATATAAAGACAAGAAAATGCACCTCTTCTTTTATTACTTAGTTTGGATTTTTCTTTAACAAAATTGCAGTGAAGCTTACGTATATATAACATACTCATTTTAACTGACAATCACCTAAGGAAGCAGCATAAAAGAATTTCTACACTGTATTTAAATACACACTCAAAACTGAAAATACTTAAAACATTCCCTGAAGAAATCCAAAGCCAGAGAACATAGGGTGCTATGGGAATGAAAGAGGACTAAACCCGAACTAATTTCAGCTGGCTTCTGGAAATAAGAGAAAATCCAGGCAGAAGGAGCCAATGCGCTGACAGTATTCAGAACCTTAATTTTCAGAATGCAGTTCTGTCACTCACCATTTGGACAGCAATTCTCCCCACGTCTCCAGAATTTTTTCTGCACACTCTTTGGAAACATCTCCAGAACCACTTAAGAGAGGTTCATCATTGTCTGCCAACAGAATAGAGGGGATGCTATGAGATCAATAGACATTACCTTACCACAGCAGATACAAATATTGCTTTCCTAACTGCATTCAGTGTGAGGCAAGAAGTATTTCTCATTTGTGGATGCACTGCTTGTGCACTCAATGCAGAGAAGTCAGAAGCAGCCTCTTCTCAGATGTGCACAGAGATGTGATAAGATGCAAAGACAAGCTGCAACATGTGAAATTCTGGCTACCAGTACAGGGAAAAAAAAAATCCATGAGAATGGCCTAGTCCTGACACAAAGACCCGGAGAGGCTGTGTACTGCATCACTGGATAATGTCAGAAACAACAGGACAAGGCTCTGGTCAACCTATCTAGCCAGATTCCCGCTGAGGCAAGACTAAAGACATAATTATATCCCAAACTTTTGGAAAATCATAAAAATTAACTTACACCTGAAATTGCCAGCAATGTAAGAGTTTACACCTACTGTAAACAACAACAAAACCACACACACACATATAGATATATATGTATGTATGTATGTGTGTTCCTGGTCTAGCAAAGGCTATCACTGAAGAAGCACAGTGCTTGGAGATTTTTTTTTATGAATAACATTTTGCAAAGGAGTTAAATTTGAAACTAATTTGGTTTTTGTTGACTTTTTAAATAAAGGGAAAGTAAGGCACAGAGGTGAAACAATTCACTCAAGAGGTCACATTAAATGTCAGCAGAAAAAGAAAAAGCAGAAACTCAAGTCATCTATATTCCAGCTCAAAGCTGTAAGGCCAGATGCTTACGCACTCAGAACTAGTTCATATTTTAGCTCAAGAGGTTTAAAAAAAAGAGATATTGAAAATGCATTAAGGTTTCCGACTAGACATGTCCTGGTATAGTTTCATGTATTACAGATGTCTATACTTTCCTCTTCACCAAAAACAGGCTGCTTGCTTACATTTTCAGATACCAGCTTCTCATTTGCACTCTCAAATCTTTTCACAGCTGCTCAGGGAGGGGCAGAAGCTACATGATAATCCCAAATTTTTAGCAGCCTCTTTTCACATTGTTCCAAATATATCACACTGAAGATTTTGTGAGGCCTGGGCTGAGCAAAGCACAGACAAACCACAGAAGTGTCAGACAAGGGAGAGGCTGATCCAGGAATGCAGGGGTACTGGTTACTGAATACTCATAGCATTAAAGCAAAATTTAGAACCAAAGAAACAATAAAACAAAATACAAAAAAGCATGAGCAGTCGGCCAAATTCTGATTGGAAAGAATTCAACATGTTTCATAACTAATATTTATCAACTACAGGTTTGTTGTTTTTTTTTTTTTTTTAGTTTTTGTTTGTTGAAGTATTCAAGCACGCAATCTGTGTCTTACCTTCCTCTTCATCATCCTCTGGAGGGGAAGGAATCATTGAGCCCTGTGACCCTGACTGGGGCAGGCGAAGAGAGGGGCTTGCTGTAGTTTTTCTTCTCTCCCTCTCCGATTCACTTTCTAGACACACGACTTCATATAATGTGTCTGAGTTATTCTTTCTGTCCTTTTGCTTTATCTAGGAAAAAAAAAGAATTACTTTTACCAAGAAGAGCTATACAGATCTCCAGACTACTTCATAAAGGTTCTACTTCTTTTTGGAATAGAATTGCTGAGAAAGAAACGTTTTTACTCACATTCTGCAGTGAATGACCTTCAATCCTTGCAAAACACTGCATGCATCACACAGGCCTGCAAATGTTTCTATCCTAATGCCACACGTGTCTCACACCTTCCAAAAGAAGTCTAATTTCTCTAATTATCTGGAAATACTGGTGGGAGCTAAAGGAGAAGTCTAACTTAATTTTCCCACTGTGTCAATTGTCTTTAGCAATGTTTCCAAGTCAGCAGTCTGAGCATACATTGCCGTGAGAACACAGGCACACAAACTTTTGGGTTCCAAAGTTTATTATGTGGTTCTGTTTCCTCCTTAATTTTCAATGCTTTCACACCTTCCTTTGCTTTAAAAAGAAGGCTTTTCCTTGTGAAATGTTTCCCAAATTTTAATGCAGTCCAATAATTTTGATTTTTTTTGCCATAAAGCAATAAAAATAGAGAATAGAAAAGGATGAAGAAAAGAGAGAAATAAAATTTATAATCATACTCTACAGTAAGCTTCCAATGCTCATTTTTATTCTTTGAAGTATTTAAAACGAGGAGAAATGAATCAAAACTAAAAATTACTAAATCACTAAATGTAATCTGAGAAAATAAAATGTCTCTGCTTTCACCATTTCCGAATAAAGAAACACTGCCAAAGTAAGATAAGCCAACTCTACACAGCTGTATTTTTAATGGGCTAATCGTGGCTCCATAGAAACAGGTTTCCCCTTCCAGGCTTATCAGGCAGTACATTCTATATTTGTTGCTTCCACTATGAATTCTGATAATCTTCCATTAGTAAACACTGGAAGTTGGACAGTCTGACAGTGCTTTGGAAAAAAAAAGAATTAGCTGAGATAAGTCACAATGCCTGTGAATTTAGTAAGACAAAAGATACAGAATTAGCTCGGTAAGATAAACTTCCTTTAAACCACCAAGAGGAGAAGGTGCCTCTTAGAGGTAGTAAAATATTTATAGCTCAGCAGCCTTCACAGCTCAACATCTCCATGCTCCATCTCAAAGATATTCTAAGTAAACAGACTGATCTCAACCAATTTTTGAAGGAAATTCAGGACAGTTTCTGAAATGTTTATTCATATTTTAAATAAAAGATAGGACAGACACAAAAAAGAACCCTTAGCAAACTTCTTTGTTACTACCAAGAAATATTGCCACTAAATGCTAGTGTTTTAAGACAAGTGAATGAGGAACAAAAGGAAAACCACCGCAGAAAAATATCCTACTTCATTCAGAACTTCTTTTATAAAGATTACTTGTCAAGAAATCAGAAGGACCATGACCTTGCTTTTTTGAACTGCAACCAGAATTATTAAACCTTGAAAGATCACATACATCCACAATGATGACTGTTTCTGTATCTTTCCATTTCTTTAACCAGGACTTTCAGCTCAAAGCAGTAATTTCTAAAGCAGGAAAATGGCAACTTCTTCAAGTACATCATATCTCTATAGTAACCTGGACCTTCAACTTTACAGCCTTATTTTGAGACTAAGTTATTGCCTCATATTGTTATTACGAATATTCTGGACAGAAATAATTCTTTCCTTTTAAACAGATACGGTAAAAAAATAAGTTGGAAGAAGCAGTAAAGTTTTTAACAAGTTCTAGGGATTTATTTGTCATTGCTTGTATTTTTTTTTCCTCCTAGGGAAACCAGGGGTATGTGTGAAATCTCTGCTTTAATCTATGAGAAACAACTGCAGTGAAATTCTGAAGGGCTGACAGGCGCAAGAAACTACAATTTTTCTTTACCCTCAGTGCATTTGTATTTATTCTGCATTACACCATCAGCCTACCTCTCGATGGGTATAATCAACTGTATCACAATGCCCTTCGAAAAACAACCCTGCTAAATCACAAATTAACTGTAGGGAGGAAAAAAAAAGAAAAAAAATGTTACCTGTTTTAATTTCAGGAAAAAATTTTCAGTAGAGCTACGTTTGCTGAAGGGCCAAAACAATCTCTCATTAGGTGAGCAAACTCTGACTTTAGTCTCCAGAATGAATCGAACAGGTTCTTGAACCTCAGTTATGACCAAGTCCACAGCAGTAGTCATGAACAGTACTTTATCTAGAGAGAAATCCCAAAGCAACAATAAGAGGAATATCCCACAGTGCAGATCTATCACCAACTAAATAACATTTTACTCATTTTTAAAAGTCAGTTATCTAGAAAAAAACTCATTTTACCTCACTAAACAGTAGTTAAGACTCCCCTCAGCTGTGCGAAGTTAGAAAATTGACTATATACTATGATGCTCCAAAAGGAGTCAACTGCAGCAGCAGACTGTACCCAGCACCTGACTTTTATGACTTTGCTCAGTCAATTCCCATGGAGTTTCCCAACCTTTGAAGCTAACTGTGACAATGCATTGCAAAGATGATCAATTAGCTGACATCTTAACAAAAGTAAAGACAGATCTGTTTCAGAACTCCTGATAACAATGCAGCATCAGTTACTTCCAGATTATAGTTGGAGTATTCACTGTTATTATCATAGGTACAAAACCCTTTTCCTTTTTGTATTAAAAAATTGGAAGAGGAAAAATCTGAACTGATCACCAAAACTAAGCGGAGTGGAAGCCTGCAGTAGTCCATTTAGCGCAGTTCACAATGGGATTCTTAAACTCTAACAGAGCACGAGGATGCTGCACCCTGTCCCCACACCTACACAGTCTCTCATAGAGATACAGTTATTCTTACAAGGTATTATTCCTAAACATAGGACTTTTCTTCCATACTTCTTTTGTTTCTGAGATTACATGCCATATTATGAAGAAAGTCTTCTTGTAGGATGCATCTTAAAGAAAGGAGAATTGATCCAATGCTCCCTGTACCTTGACTAGGGATAAAATCTGGCCAGGTTCATACCTTTTGGTGTTTCTTCATTTACAAATTGGAAGTGTGGAGATTTTTGATTCCAGCTACCAGTGATCACATACGATTTCCCATCAGAACTTTTACCCATTGACTCCTGGAAACAAGGAAGCTTATGAATCTTTATTTAAATTAAAGCAACTTCTATATTACAAGAGCTTCAGCTACGTAAAACAGCTCCAGCAGAGGTGAGAAAAGGACAAGCATGTGAAGTTCATTTTGCATGGTCCTGTAACAGAGATCATCTCTGAAAATAAAAACAGAAGTAACAATTCAACCCAATTTTCCATGGCAAAGCTCAAGAGCATGAGGTACAGCATCAAGCCATAACAAGCATGCCTAAGTATCTAAGTCTTCTCTGTCTACCCTGAGATCATAAGCAATCACAATACAAGTTATTAGATTTTGTTAATAAAAGACCCTTACCAAATCTAAAAGGTGCATGTCACCACTCCGAACATCTTTCCCACGGCTCAGGAGGAGGCCAAAACATCTGCAAAGTCAGGCAAAATAAATTAATCTGCAAAAATTACTACTTATAAACAAATCATAAGCATTTCTTTTCTAAATATTCCACCACACACTAGAAGCAACCCATGAATGCAGCAACAAATGTCAACAATTCTTGACATCTGAGAACAGTATCAAGCACATCAACCAAAATAATGTCAAGCCAATATTAAAAAAGTCAAGCAAAATTTCACGAGAATATTTACATTATGGTTTTATCCTGCCCACAGTAGCCTGTACAGTTCAATTATCTTTGTTTGCAAAGATAACTGTGTCAAATGGAACCTCCTAACAGGGGCTCCCCATTCTGCAGGTAGGACAATACTGCCTCCATTCTTCTTCTCTTTTTGTTGTTTGGTTGGTTGGTTTGAGACACGTTTGCAAAGAATTTAACCTTTGATACCAAAAAGAATCAGGAAATTCCACATGAAGTGCAAGGATCTGTCTTTTATGGTTTTATTTTGCATAAATACCACCCACTGAGGTATTCCACTTCATCCCCTGGTTTACCACACTTCCTGAAGTTCCTGCTTTTTTTCAGAAGCTGCATCTTTTCTCTATATTATAAAAAAAAAAAAAAACACTGAACTCTGTCAGTATCAAAAAATTGCCTGTTTATTTCTGTGAAGTGAAAGATTTGAAGTCTGAACTCTCCTCTTCCCTACACAGGTGCTTCATATTCTCAAATTCCAGACTGCAGCAGTTTAAAAGCATATGTAAAAGAAATATTCTCAGATGCAACCAAGAAGAAAGGAATGTTTTTGAACAGGTTAGAGGAGATGTGATCACTGGCTCAACAAGCGGAACTGTGCAAGATTTCACTGTGCCTGCATTGTGCCCCCAATTACACACACACTGAACAAACCAACCAGATCTTCTGCACGGTTCCATTCAACTCAGAGGTGTGGAATTAAATTTCATAATAACTGTTTTATGAATACTCTGTTTAAGTGGCAGCCTCAGAAGAAGGAGCACGAAACATCAAATAAAGATATATTTTTTAAATTTCTATAATTACCTCTCAATAGCAAGCTCCTTATTAGTTGTCTGTTGGACATAAATCACTATCTTCTTATCAATTCCTTGGCGGAGTTTAAAGCACTGCCTGTCCTTGTCTTTGGGAACTGCACTGTTATTTACCAGAAGGGGAAAAAATATTCAGAACATCATTTATCTGTATTCCTTGAATGTATCAAAACCAGTATCAGATATTTGGTGAAGCCAGCTTCTTATACTAAAGAATTCAAGATCTTTCTTCTGTGCACACTATCATCAGTAACATGAAAGAAATGACAACGTAATTAAGTGATAATATTTTATCATAATTAGGTGAAAATCAAGTACGTGTAATTTTCAGAATAAAAACTGTGGTGTTTATACTGTGTGGCTAATTCTTGTGAGATTTCCAGCAGCATTCTGAGAAAGTTTCTAAATATTGATTCCTCATATCACTTAACAGATAACAATTGCACGTTATTACTTAAACAAAGCAGTATATCACTTTCTTCTTTCATAACGGAGGCAAACACTATTTCTTTTAGAAATCTTTCTGAGAGTTACTTTAATTTCCAGTATAAGTATACTAAGTATAGGTCTGAACTTGAAGGTGTCATACAAGACTTAGTGTTAAACCACTAAAGCCAGCTATTTGAATTAAAACCTGCATGGTAAACCCAGTGTAGACAGGATTCTACTTCACCGGGATGTTTTTACACTGCCTGCACCACGCTGGCTACGCTGACACTGGTACCAAGCCAGCAAGTCTGCATATCACCTAGTGAACCACCGTGTGCTGCAGCTACACATCCTAGCAATTGCTGCTGCTGCATCTGAGCCCAAGAATCATCTGTATCTTTCATGCTCAGGCTCTGAGCTAATCATTTTTCAGCTACTAGCACTTGAGCAGTCCTTTGGATTGTCTACAATGGAAGGTGCTGAATAAATATTGGATTATTAGATGTGAGTTATTTATTTATTTAATAAATAAAGCTTGAGCTAGATGCAAATCCAAGAAGAGAAACGCTGCTGAAGCTGTGGCTGGGAGCCAAGTCAGAGTATTTGGCTCAACAAGTCAGAATATTTGGCAAACATGCCGTACTGAAATAAAGACACTTCAGCAATTACAGGAGACTATAAATGGTTTCATTAAATATCTAAGGGCACTGTGTATAGGCTGAGCAGAACAAAAAAAACAACTTCTAGCAGACTCATTCCCTCCCTTCCCAATAAGAGAAACAGATGCTTTATGCACAAGAATGAAGGACTTATACCTGAAATAACCCTTCCCATCATCTTCTTTGATTTCCAGTGACACAGAGAAGGTGAAAATATCGCTGTCTGGAGTCTGTGGGGTGGCAATGGCTGAGAGCGGAGTTTGTTTGGCAGAACGACGAAAGGCAGTGGCAAAGCTGTACAGTATCCGGCTCACCTGCATTTACACAGCAACAAAGAAAGTTCAGAAATACAAAAGCGAACAGAATGTAGCAGCTATAACCTATCTGAATTTTCTCTTACTAACACAATGAGAAATAACCGTATAAAAGTGCTTGCAGCTGTAGGTCTAATTAACTTTTCCTACACTTCTTTAAAGGACAGAACATTAAACATGCATTCTCATTTCATATCTGATGTATAAAAAGTAATGAATTGTATTACTTCTGAAGTGCCTGATATAATTCTGCTCTATCTTGAAAATAACTTTTACGTTTACATAATTACTTGACAAAAAGATTCAACTTACAGCCTCTTGGATCTCGCATCGGAAGACATGAATCCTGAAGAGTTCTGCATTGTAGTGGCTTTCAGTGAAAGCAAAGCAATCACATTCAGGGGTCCCATCATGTCCTCGTACACAGAAAAGGATTTTATAGATTGGATAATTTGCTATTTCTGTGTTTGTCTGAGGATCTAAAAGTCTATAAAAAGAGAGACAGAAAAAAAGCCCTGCAGTTTTAGAAGACTTATTTTAGCCAGCTCTTAACTTGCAAGCCAGATAGTGCTGGACAATGTACATTATACAGAAACTAACTAATATACAGAAGTGGACAGGCTCAACCCTGCTAAGCCTTGTGTACCAGCAGATATCCAGCCCTACACACCAAATATTTTCCAGGCTATTTCCAAGACGTTTAATCAATAACCACTCCCACCATGGCTTTTGTGGCACCCTGGGTCACCACTGTATTTCATACTGACCCTTGGGCATAAAATATCTTTGGTAAACAAATTTGAAGCCCCACTTTTCACAGATTTCTTTAAAATCCACATTTTCCACTAAAAGAACTCTTGAGTTGCTCAAGACTTCTCCCACATAAAATGGTAACTTGTTTCCTTTGCTAGAAGATAATAATATCAAATAGACAAAGTCAGAGTATAACTGAATGAGCTTCATACCTCACTGTTCCTTCAGAGACATTAGGCACTGACAGAGTCACATCTAAAGAAATCTGGCACTGGCTTCGTAAGATGCACATCATTCTGAGAGCTTCCACTTCACTCCGGGGAGCATTCACAGAGGCACAGCCTAAGTAGGTGAGCTTGCTGAACACCACACTGTCCTCATCAGTCACAGGTGTAAAAGGACTCAAATCCCCACAGTCTAGGATAAGACAAAGTTGAACATAAAAAAAAAACAAGGCATACATAAGTAAATGATCAGAGATTGACTAACCGCATGTAAAAAGCAACTAAGAAACACATTACAGAAAGACAGGTCAGACCAAAACAGCTCAGAAAGACCCTGCCTGAAAGCAAGTTTCTGGCAGCAGAGAACACTGCCATCCAAACTCCACAATCAGTTCACTCAGACAGCTTTGCGATATGAGTGCACCAATTTTCCCGACAGTAGTAAGATGTACAGACAAGGTAAACAGATGAATATTTTATACAGCCAGGCAAATAATATTTCTGCACAAGGCCAGTACAGAAAGTGTTTTCAGAGGAGAAAATGGTTCATCATATGGTAATTCTCAAATCACCCAACCTGCATTAGGTGATTTTAATGAGAAACAGGGACAGCTGGACACACCTGTTCCTAAAATTCTCTTGACTTTCCCCACATAAAGCTATCTCAGAAGATACCACCAGGTATTCCCCATTTTTTTTCTAACCTCCCTGGGATGGTTTCACTGGCAAACTCATTTCTGGTTTCTGGAGTCCTGCCACCGACACTGGGTTAATGGTAGAAGATGCTGAAGCTTCAAGGACAACAGGTTCTTCCCCGTCACCATCAGTCCTAACTTCATCGCCATGGTCTCGGTCACTTGACTGATCCTCCATGGGTGGATCCATCAGCACGTCTTCAAGTTCCCTCTGCAGCTGCTGTTCACTTCCATTCCCAACAATCTAAGAGCCACAAACAGAGTTGGGACACAAAAGACCATTCAATTAAAAAAAAAAAAAAAAAAAAAAACACAAAAACACCACCTCTCAGACATAGGGTCATTCACCAGTTGCTCCAGCAACTGAAACAGCAGTTAACAAATTTAACACGGTTACGGCCATAAACACAAACTGCAACATGCAAATGCTCACCAGATAAGATTCTATCTTCCCTGCTTTAACAAACTAACAAATGGAGCTGAAAGTAGGAATTTCCTAGTACTGGAAAAAGAGAGGAGATTACTTCTAACTAGTCTATAGTCACCGGCTACAAAGGCTGGCTTATGGCAGAGGAAACAAGTCCCCAGTACAGTGGTCTACTTCAATTCTCAAAATGGTACCAAGAAGGACCAAATACAATTAAATACGCTAGGTGGCTCATAGGTAAGATTGCAAGGTTTCACAGGAAGAGGAGAATCTGGAGTAGGATTATGACATCATGCTGGAGAAGAAGTCATGTTTACTTCCTAACACACATCTTCAGCCTGACCTTGTACTCACTGAAGCCAACAGGAAAGCATACAGCAGCCTAAGTGGTGTGAATTTCATCCTAATGTTAATATTCTTTGTGATGATTCATCACAGAAGCAATTAAAAGAATCTTGCACAAGCATGTGGTCAAAGGCACAATCCCCTTAAGTATGAAGTTTATTATTTAGATTCATGCAGACATTCCCCCAAAAGATGATGATGAAGAAGATATGCCACATGTTGTTTTACTGTACATGATTTATATGTTTTGCAACAAAACATAATGTATCAATGAAAACATCCTACCAGCCCCATTAAAGCCTATATATTTAAAATACTAAAGTGACTTCTGTTTTTACAGGAACTATATACTAAGGAACTTAAAATTCCAGCACAAACCAGCATTTATCTCATATGCTCAGGATTACAAGTCAAACAAACCCAAACACCAAGATACTGTGTTTGGTACAATAATCTGAATTAATAAACTACACCAATATACCACCCTATAAAACATGACCTTGGAAATAAAAGTTCCTAAAAATAGTAGAAACAAGTAAAGCACAAGTTCAAGCTGTTTACAGTGCAACAGGAAACAGGACGAAAAGGAAGAAAAAGACAGGGGAAATTTACATAAAAGTGTAATGTTATGTATGAGCAGCAGAGCACCGCTCTGAAGCACTGCGTGCATCCAACTTAAATGTGAAGTTTCATGTAAAGAAAAGCAAAGCCAATGGCTGCTTTCATGTATTTTAAGAATTGAGGAAAGTCTAGATTTAACTATTACAATAAACACAGAGATATGAAGGCAAATATAGCATAAAAACATACAGGTGAAGTTCACAGCATCAGCAAAGAGCAACAGCCCACAGAGTAGAATCTTTCTAGTAAACATTCCAAGAACTCAAGCTCAAAATCAGAATCCTCATTTTAAAAGTAATTAAAAAATGCCTCCAAGAAGGCCTTCCTTCTCAAGCCAGGCTACCCACCAAAAAGCTCTGAAAGCAACATCAAATACACTTTTGGACTGAAGGATTTCTGTTGTTCTCAGAATCCCAAGAGTCAACAGCAACAAACCAGCTGCCCAAGAAATAAGGCCTAAAACATGAACAAAGGCCAACTTCACCTCAGCCAGTCTTGCACAACCCTATCACTTCACCACACTGTAGAAACAGCGAATGCGAGGTGTAAACTTGTTTGAAACTCTGCTGCAGTCCCCAAACCAGTAAGAGGCAGCACAGAAAAGTGGACCAGAGCTAATGGCAGCAATGAATAAGCAACGTGGATCTAATAAGTAAGTTCATGTAGGTCTGCATGAGATGGAGGACAGAAACCATTTAGCCTGGTTGATGGTTTCTCTATTTCTCACAACACCATAAACTAATTCGACCTTAACTTTTATACAGTATATAGCCTCTTTCAAAACTTTCTTTACAATGCCACAAAGCAATTATTAGAAGTGTAGGTTATTGCTTTCTCCTCACTCACATGCTCCCAGACTCTACTGTGCATTAGTTCAGTTCACAGCGCTACTACCTAGAACTGTAACTTAGCAAAGGACTCGCAGTGAAAGGCTTAGGTTTGATCTACAAATTTGACAGCCTACTGCATTCTGCCAACACAAGCCTAGATTCTAGCACCATCATCAGACTGCATTCAGCAAACGTAGGATCCTCAAACTGCTTTTCTAAAGAAACAGAACACCAGAAAAAGACTTCTGCTCAAACACAAACCTGAACTTATTCTCTGTTTCTCTTGGTGGGCTCATCAGAGCAAATGGGTTCTGACATCTACAATTCAACCTTGTTACATGTATCAAAGCAATTGCTTCTTCCTTAAAAAACCCTTCTCTCTGTTTGTTCCTATGAAATACTTCGGGTCTCATTTTGTAGCTACATTGTTTCCACATACTCCTTAACACTTAGATATCTGCAACAGTACTTTTAACAGTCAGTTCTCTGACAACCTTCAAAACTCCATTTATCTGTTCAACACAGATACACAGTTCGATAATACAGTAAAATTGTCTACTGAAAGGCTATTTGCAGGCTAAAAAAAGGATAAAGAACAAAGCTATATTCTGGAGTAGTGTCTCTATTTTCTTGTAGAAAAATACTACAATTAATACTATTTCTGATGTTAAGGCCAGCGAAAAGGTCTTCATAGCCTTAAGCAGAAGGAAGGAGGTTACACAGGAATTTTCCTATTGACAGAACTTAAACTGCGCACTGACTGCTTATCTAAGGTATAAGGTTTCCATCAGTCACACAGGTTACAGCCAATAACGGAACAGTACGTACGCTCAAACGTCGAGAAATGGAAAGGCTCAAGGTGAATCGCTCAGTTCAGGGATTGTGCTCAGTCCTGGCTTCACATTCAGAAAAAAGCTTATCGTTAAGACCTGAAAAACCCTGTGGCATTTAGCACCAAGCCAGAGAACAGCACAACCTTCCTGTACAATTGCTGATTATTGGGAAGCAGCAGTGCTAATGTTCTCCTTTCCCCATCAAGAGGCTGAGCACGCCTGGAGCCAGCTTTTTATGAACTACTTTGGAAGTAAACATATAGAGAAAATTTGAGTAGGAAATTTCAGGAGTCAGTCTGAAATTGATTAAGGATATTCTTCTCTGAAATACTTACAGTCCTTAAAAAGATGACTTTATACACACGTCTCTTTAACACTTTGATTGTACTAAACAAGATGCATCCTATCATGCTAACAAACCAGAAAAGCCACTGTAGGGCAGTCTCTAGACAAGCAATACAAATATCTCTCTGGTGGAGTGAGAGTTGTTGCAGACTAAGGCATTTCACATCTCCAAACTTTGTTTCAGAATAACAGGATGGAATGACTGTCCCCTGGGGTCTCAAAATGACACACTGTGACTCTGTGAAGTAAATCAGTTACACATAGGCATTCCCAAGGTAAGGACCACTATGGATGGAAACCATACTGCATTCTGAAGTATTTAGAGCTGCTGGTATATGCAGCATCTACAAAGGAGCACAAGGTTAGCCTTGCGTCAGGTTGCAGTCTTTAAGCAGGTTTCACAGAACACCACGCTGATTATTGAAGAAATTTCAAATTTTTGCAGACTATCCATCTACGAGTGAAGACACAAAATTCTACAACTGCAATAAAATGTAAGTGAACATTTTTGCCAGATTAAACAAAAGATCTTGAGACGTAAGAAACAGAATTAACTGGAAGTCTTTTGTAAAAGAAAATAGCCACTATACCGGTCTGAACTGTGTGGGACTCAAATCAATGCAAGAAAAGCAAAGAAAGTAATTGGAAGTAAAAGATAAGCAAAGACATCAAGAAATGTTCAGTAAAGTCTCTGTTCCAACTGCTGCTAAGGAAAAGAGGAATACCCAGTCCACCAGATGGAACACTTTCTCATTGTCTTTAAAGACATTATTTTGAAGACATAGATGTGACTGTAGTCTCCTGCAACAGTGGAATAGGTTTTTCCATCTGCCACCAAGAACACACTAACTTGAAACACTACAGGAAACATTCAGCTTTTAACGCTGAAAGAATTCTGAGTGACCACTTAGTCAGTGTCACTTTGCTTACAGGCTTGTGGAATATATATTGGGATGAAAGATTTTCTTTAAGCAGCTGAAAAAAAAAAGTGATGAAGGTCTCTTTCCAGAAATATCCTTTTAAAAGTGAGAAGATGGCAACGCCCTTCTAATTCACAGAAGCCTACCCACGTAAGCTTGTATTCTCAGACTCATGTCAAGTTGTTAGTTGTAACTACACTTTACATTTCTTAAAGAGAATGTTTCACATTGAGGAAAACTTTTATACATATTTGAATTTAAAAATATGTTCAAATCAAATGTGTGTTAATATTGCTTTCTACCTGAAAGCTGTGAGGACATCACAGTTCCAAGTTCTTAACACTGCTTCATACTAAAGACTTCATACAGAATCCAGTTAAGTGGGAAAAAAGCAACCCACAGGTAGTGATGGATAAAACTCTTACACAAAACCTAATTAGGACCTTGACATCAGCAAAAGTAATGTAGAAACTACTGGTAAAATCAGTTCTTGGATAAGTTCTCCTTTCTGTCAAGTTTTCCACAATAAAGAAGTCCCTCTTTAAGCTCTTCTATGGTTAGTTTGAATTAGAAGAATAGCGAACAAACTCAAGTTATTAATTCTTACCTTCAGTCCTGTTTTTTCATCATCACTACCATTATTTGTAGATGGTGTTTCATCCCCTTGCCTGGAAACCAAGACAAAATCTTCACTGTTAAGAGTGGATACCGAGTCTGAAGAGACACTGATTTTTCCAACAGAAGCCTTGTCATCCATGACTTAAAAAGGAAGTTCGACTCATGAATGAGATTAAATATTTTATAAACTCCTGAAAAACAAAAATCATAAAAATACTTATATAAACTTCATGCTAAAATGCTCAAATGTTTCTCTTCAGAAACCTGCTGACTAGTTAAAAAAAAAGAAACATAACACATCTGACAGCATAACCAAGTTACAACTCTTCTGTCAGTGTACACTACCGGTCCTACTTTGATTTTGCTAAGAAGCACGCTACCATTAGATCACTGGCTTCCACAACTCACAAATGGGAAGTTAATACATCTTTTTGCAGTATTTCATGATTGTATCAGATGCTGCTCTATACGTAGCACAAAATGGGCTCTTGGAGCATCTGCTACACTTGGTGACAAGGGACTCGTCTTAAGGCCAGAACTATACAGTTCATTTCCTTTCTTCAAAGAATCCATCTCCCTTCATCTATGTTCACACACACACAAAAAAAAAAACAGTTTCTGTAGCTATTGGAACACACTGCAGCCACATTCCCAGCTCCCAGAAAAGAGCTAGATCCAACCCTTGGTATTTTGCACTAAAGATGCTCTAGAACCGTGGGACATACAGTACTCTGTAAGTCTACACTGAATCTTCTGTAAGGAACAATAAAAGAAAAGATTCCAGGAAGCAGGAAGAACAGCGTGGGCAGGATCAGTACAGAGAAGCAAAGCCAAAAGAGGATTTTAAAAAGCTGGAACTGGCACTGAGAGATACTTGAAGAAAGGAACAAAAGGTGAAGTTCAGCTGCACACCTTGAACTCTACAACACAGATTCTCAGAATCAATGGCTCAAAAAAGACTGCTGTGATAAAAATGGCTGATTAATTTCCCAGAAACCCAATCACACCCTTATCACAACAGCTTGGGTCTTCACATAATCCCAAGCATGCCCAGACCCAAGCACCTTTTCAACCCAAGCTCTGTCTTCCACTCGGAGGAACACGATCCCAACCCTGGAGCAGCAGAGCAGCCAAACGCAGTGAGCTGGTATGTCCAGCACAGCTCATCACATTCCTCTCTGAACCAAGAACAAAGCATCTGAAAATAGCGTAGCCTGCTTTTATTTCTATCAATACCCCTCTCCCTCTCTACCGCCACCAACATGACTTGAACATCTGCCAAGATGACAACATTTTTTTTCCTCTGGGTTATTTTTAACCTGATCACTCTCACGATTGAGTCCCTTCATGGTCCTAAAAAACCTTACACTGGACAACAGAAGCAGTGCGTACAACGAATAACGGATGTGGGTTGTTCATTAATGTATGTCTGCGATTACTGGCTTTCATGTTCAAAAGTATGTATGATATTTACATATCCTTTTTGAAAAGATGCACTGACTTTTAGTGAAAATTACTGGCTGAGAAATGTAGACCGTTTGAAAAGTTTCACCACTGCACATGCCCACCTGACATTAGGTACAGATACCATGAAGGTAGGGCACAGTTCTCATTTTCAAAGTTGTCACTGTTTAACTTCTAAAGAAGTTCCTTAACACATCATCTACAGAGAATCTGAAAATAACTAAAATCAAATATATTGAAACACAATAAAAGTAAGCTTCAAACATCCACAAATCCCCTCAGCTGCACTGTTTTCATTCAAACGGTGCAAACTCATCTGCCACACAAAGACAGCACAAGCAAAAGAGCTGGCTTTGATCACACCCAGCTGTGAACATCACCCAGGCAAGGATCAATTCAGCAATTTATTTTGCCATAGTGTGCCTGTCTTGAAGTCTTAATTTCACCTATTTCCAAATTCCTTCAATCCAACACCTTTCACCAGCTTTAACTTCAATTACAGGAATTGCACTGCACTTTCGCATGCGCGTTCTTGCGGCAGCGTGCTGCCAACATGACACGCTCACTGCAGGGGCACCGCTGGTTCAGCCCAGCCCCTGCAGGAGTTTCACAACACTGAATTGCAACAGCAGGTCCTGATTAGCCCAACTTCACCAACTTTAAATCAAGCAAAAGTTTTACTGTTATTGCACAAGATAAGAAAGCACAGGAAAAGAGACAATGCAGAAGACTACCATAAGAAGCTTTTGTTTATAGTGATGCACCACGTTGCCCAATACCTCTGGAACCAGCAACAGAGGTTGGTATTAATGCCCAAACAGTTCAGCTGCAAAAGCACTGCCTTAAAATACTAAAAGCACTCAAATATCATCTGAAGTTGGTCAGAATTTCCATAGTTCCTTACTTTTCTTTCTATGCCCTTTATTTCCCCAAGTGCTTCCTATCACTGTTTCAGGCAGATTGCCTCACAGATCGCTTTACCTGAATTGAAAACTCACAATGGCAAAACCCACAGCAGAAAGCCTCTGAGCTCATTAAAGCACAAGCTGGTACAGAAGGGTGTACATCAAAGCCGAGCAGAGCAATGACGGGTGGCAGGCTCATGACTCCTCTGAAATCCAAAAGCGAGAACACCAGCAGCAGGGACAGCACGTCAGCACCGCCGGCAGCCAACCCAAGGACCGAAGCATCTGTTATCGCAGTGTGGGGAGTTGGGAAAAAAGACCCCCAGCCAAGGGCTGACCTCGAGTTTTAAGGTTTCTCTGAAGAAGTCAACATCTCAGCCCTTGCAAGGAAAGAGACCAGTTTGTTTCAACGCAAATAAAATATGAGCTTTCACACAGTTTTGTCCCTGACACAGAACTACACCTCAGTAATGCATTTACCTGAAGGTGCCTTTAGACCTCCATGGGAGACAGACACCTGGGCACAACACATACTGAGAGGCAAATGTGTATTAACTCTTCTGCTTATCTGTGTAATTAAACGGGTTTACTGGCCGTTCCCCACACAACTGACCACTGGAAAAAGCTGCAAATGAGGAAAGCAACATGGCTGGCTCTTGGGTTGCTGCTTTCAGTTTTGTTTAAATTTCTAATTCTCCGTACACTTCTCCTTTACTCTATGCTTGCAGTTGTCACACATTGCAAGTCCAAGAACCAAACTATATTTTAAAGGTATTCTTGCTTATCTCTTAAGCAACCTCCCAGCTGTAGCAGCCTCCTTACTCTGGCTGTTTAAGATAACGTCATTCAAACACCAAAGTCACCATGCGTCATGCTAAGACCTCAAGTAACTGGAAGGCAAACCCATCAAAGTTCAAGAACAGTTCAATAGATTTATAAAAAACTTGTCCTTTAGAATCACAGAATCATTAAGGTTGGAAAAGACCTCTCAGGTGATCAAGTCCAACCCCTAAACCAGGTGCTTTAGCTTTCTACCCTTTCCCAAGTATTTGGCACCTGACCTGCAAATTGCAATCAAATCTTGCAAGTACTGTCAGAATAAATTTTTAGAAGAGATTAAAGCAAATAGTATATAAAAAATAAAACCTTCCATTTTACGTTGTTGAGAAAGAGCAAGGCCTGAGTGAAACCTCGTGACACTGCAACAAGGGAAGCAAACCACACACAACCAGGGCTGCTTCACTCCACTTCCAAGGGGCACCTGGTTTGCAGTATTTAGAATGTCCACAGTAGCACAACAAACCATAAGGAAAGCAAAAGAGAACAAGGCTTCAGCTTTGAACTTCTCCAGCTGCTCAGAACAGCAGTTAGCCTCATGTCAGAACCAGAAGTAGCACTGAATTTAGAGGTGAATTCAATTTAAAAAAAAAAAAAAAAAAGATTGGGGTTTTCAGAGCATAAGTGAGAACGAGCATGAGAACAAGTGTGCAAAACTAGAGAGGAAAAGTGACCTCTTCTCATTCAGAACCCTTTTGGCTTTTACACTTCTGGAGCAGTTCCCACAGCAATTCCACAAAGCACAGTATGGCTGAGGGATGCACCGGGTACAGGAGAATGATACAGTAACGTGACAAATTATTGAAAACAAAATTACCTTAAACAACGAAGTTCAAAAGCTTGGCATGCAGAACAAACCTGCATCCTCTACCCCATAAAAGTAATAAAACCCCACTACATACAATGTTAAAAATCATGCAGTACAGGAGGTAGCACACAGCCAGGACACTGAGGGGACAGACTCCATATAAACTCATCTCCAAAAGTAACATCTTTTCTGGTTCTATTTCTCCACCATAACAGAACCCAACAATAGCAACCACAGTCCAACGTAAGCAGAAGTTCTACTTTCCTGGATTTCATCATCAGCAATTCCATCAGGGTGAAAAGTGGAATTTGTAGCAGAGTTCAGAAGCTTTATGAAGGACTTCCCAAAGCCGGTTTATGACAAATAAGGCACCAATCCTTAGGATTCCTGCCTCTTTACAGGCTTTGACACCTGTGATATTTTTTCCCACTCACTTTCAAATAATGCACATTTATTGCTTTATAAATACACAGTGAGTCCTGGAAAAAAAAGCCTGGTAAACGCTAAAGCACAGCACTGCCTGACAGGCAGCTGCCCAGATTTTCTGTCTGAACAGAGCAAGAAATCGTAAGAACAAAACTGGTATCACACTGACAGATATGTGGGAAAGGAGCCATGGTTTGAATTCTTCTGAGCATATACCTGCAGCAGTATTCTATTGCAGCTGTGGGAAAAAAAAAAAACATGCAAGGAAGATTAATCACCAGCAACCTTCTTCTTCTCACGTATCACATGCTCAGTCTGCATAACCCTATGTTTGATCTTCACCCACCACTCCTTCAAGGAAACAGCTACAGCCTCACCTTCCCCGTGCAAAGCATTCTCAAAGGCAATGAGAAGCAGTCTGCACTCAGAACGAAGCAATAAAACCACTGGAATACCGCATGTAAAAATAAAGATTTTGGATGACTAAAGAGAGCAAATTATATACAAATAGCAAGTACAATGCTAAAGTTTCTGAACATTTTAAAAGCCTCCAACAGCCACAGAGCTTCCCACAAACCTCAAGAGAGGGACGAAACCAGGAGGTAGCGCTGCCTCAGCGCTCAGCCCCACTGCCCCGTGGGCACAGAGAAGCACAGATCACAGGGGCTGCTGAAATCATTGCCCATTTCATGCAAAACCAGGAATGAGACAATACACAGGAGTTCCGCTAATGTAATCTTTGTTAACACTCCTTAGCAGTCATAATTTTGCTTTTAACCTTAATTTGAACTCAGAGGAGAGAACTCTGACTTTAGGCTCCTGTATCAAGCGGATCCCCCAGTCCCAGAAACACACTGCAGCTCTGGGAAACTGTGGTGTAGAGAAGAAACACAGCTGCTACCTCAGGCAGCCCAGCCCAGAGCGGCACAGGGGGAGCTGCCCAGGAGCGGCCCACGCACACCCCAGCAGCACCGGGCACGGCCACGCACAGTATGGAGCCTGGGACAGGGACACCCAGCCAGGACATAATGCTCTGCATCCCTCTGCACCTCTCTCACCAGGATTCATGTGGACACAGTGCTCCGCTCACCAGACAAACATTGCACTTTAAGAACACGCTGTGAGTGAGCTAAAAGAAACGAGTTCCATGCTGCTAGAAGTTGCCCATCCTTGGAGCTGGAAAGAGAAGGAAAGCCCTATGCCAGACTCAGTTTGTTAACACGCTTGCTGTGTACACAGAATGAAGTCCGCTCAGGTCCCTGACCTTTCTACATTCAGTAGCAGCCTTTAAAAGTAAAGCCACAGTGTTTCTGATGTGCCTGCTGCTGTCGGGCATTTTTTTTTTTTTTAACAAAGTAGACAAGAATGTTACCAATCGCATCACCATTTAACAAACCCCTGCAGGAGTTTGGGAACACAGCCCCAACTGCACGTAGCAGCACAGCCACGCGTTATTCAGTCTCCAGTTTGTGTTTTAGCAATAAATGCGATTTCTCCTTTCTCTCCCAAACTTCTCTCCCGTCACCCTCTCCTCCTGCCCACAAACAACCCGAGCAGAACCACGCAGAGGAAACCCACAAACGTTATTTTAACCGGCTCCACTGTCGGTTCATCGCCGCCAATACGGATTTTTAACCCGACTGCGAGCACTCCGTTTCTTTACACTTCGTTTCGCCCCTACCCGACGCGGCCCTTGGCACTGACCCGCCGGGCTCCGGCACGTACTTGCCGACAGGAAGGGAAAACCCGAGCGAAACGCCGACGCTGCGGCACACGGGGCGGAAAGGGGCTCTGGAGACGACGGAGCGCCGCGGATGGGGACCCGCCCGGGAACCGGCAAAGGCCGCGGACTGGGGGGCAGCGGGCGCGCGGGGCGGC